>JAQIXG010002107.1:0-18810 GCA_034700105.1 Oconnorella tubifera | reverse complement strand
TCCTAAAATTCAAATTCATTTACTGAACATTAAACAAGAGCAGAACTTGCTGTACCCCTTAGTAAGACGCCTATTTACTGACTATCAAAAACAAATCAATACCACTTGCTGCACCCTTTAGTAAGATAATCAATGTACTCAAATTAAACTAGTACAATGAATTACATTACAAATTACATTTCAAGCTTGTACAAAAAACACATTTATAAATACGCACAATTTATAACAAGAACTGCAAGTAGAGTCATCATACTTCAGAAAAAAATCTACGTATTGATAAAGTTTTAGCCAGGTGTTTTATCTAATACAACATTGTGCTGTGTAAGTAAATTATCCCGCTGCAATATATAAACCCTGTGTTGATCTGCCACATTAAATTTCATATAGACCTTCATAGTGTACTTTATGTAAACATACTGTGTTTTGTGTCAATTGATTTGAAACAAAATATTACAACAATTACTAAAACATTAATATAAATATTGCTATATATAATGTTTAATATGTACTAGTACTACAAACAGATATCAGGATATAAAATTCTACAAGCATTACACGAAGAAGCAGGCCGAAATATATAAAACAATTCAACGAAACCAATATTAGAAACATAGAAACAGTAAAGAAACGAATAAAGAAAAACAATACATAAATGAATAAGCAGAAACAATTAAAGCAAAAATACATTTCTATGTACATGTACAAAATATGTACATAGTATATGTACATTTTATATGTACATAATATATGTACATTGTACATTTTAAACGGAAAAATGTTCGTCACTGAAATCTAGATTAGCCTCATCCGCAATGATGATCGAGTCATTCTGCAGAAATAAGAACAAAATATATCTTTTAATTACAATGAATATAGAATTGAAATATTCTCAATACCATAAAAATAAAACAGACTGGTTACTATTTTACAAGTTTTCAAATCTAGAACTGTTTCTGTATTTCTGTGGTTTTTACCATAAAAACCACAGAACCTCCCCTCCCCCCTCCCTCCCACCCTCCCTACCTCAGTAGAGTCCTCCTCCTCCTCATCTACATAATCTTCGTCCTCATTTCCTCTGTAGCAGCCAACTTCGTAGCCAATGATGGTTGCGTGATCCAGCTTGCCGGCCGACTTAGACAACCTAGAGACAATCTCGCTGTCTCGCTTCTCTCTGTCCTCAGCCTTCAGTCTACGCCCGTAGAGACGGGGGTTCTCTAAAACCTAGAAAATAAATCAATATCGTAACCCCCCACTGCGCATATACACCCCCCCAAAAAAATCTCGAAAAATAATTTTAATGACCAGAATATTTGTATTTGAGAGTATTTATAGTACTGTGTTGAAATGTAATGTATTAATACATAAATTCTGTATTCTAATACTAAGCGCTGCAGGGGCGTCACTAGGACGGTGCTGGGGGGGCGGGCCGCCCCGGGTGACACCATCACAGAGGGGTGACACCAAAAATCTTGGACCGAAATTTTCCTCCGAAAAAAAGAAATAATAATTACCCAAAAAATAAATAAGAATTGTTACAGAAATAACAATGGTAATAACAACATAAATAAATAGCAACGTAAATGAATAGCTCATTCATTTACGCTTGATTTGTGAATGAATATGGGCGGAATGAATCAAATACTTCCTTCAAACGATCGTAAAAAGAAGCAAGAATAAAAAAAAAAAAAAAGGTCATCACTTTGTTTTCGGAGGAAAATTTCGGTTTGGGTGACACCATCAGCTACCGCACCGAGTGACACCAACCCTTGCGACGCCACTGAAGTGCTGTAATGTATTTCAATACTAAGAGTATGTATAAACAGTACAGTATTACATTGTAATTTTTATGACAAAACATTCAAACACAGTTTAAACATTGATAAAATTCATAATTAAAAACAACTAAAGTTAAAAAACAATAAAAAATGGCTTAAACGTTAATAAAAAAATTAAAAATGATTGAAAAGATAAAAAACAAATACTACACCCTCCGCACCTTTCTCTTCATATCCGTCAGTTTCAGTACGTGTTGCAATAGCGCGCCACAAGCCTCCTGCGCGCTACAAACTGACTCCGTGAACAGTTCAAACTCATGGATCACGCGCTCCATCTCTTTCACAGCGTATCGGTGCCGCTCATGCGGTAGCATAACGGGACATCCGTCGCGCGATTCATTCGGTTCAACGTCATCATAGTCATCGGATAGAGGTTCGTCATCGATGTCGTCGTTTTCAGGCGTAGCGAGATGTTTGTCTTGGTGGAGTTCGTGAACGTTTTTTGGAAGTATATCATCTTGTTTTTTAATGTCAGCATTTTTCGAAAGTTGATTTCCTTTTTCTGTTTGAATGACATCGTTTTTAAGAGTTTCGTTATCGTTTTTTTCAAAAACATCATTTTTCGCGAGTTGATTTTCTTCTTCTTTTTTTTGAGAGACATCATTTTCTAAAATATCGATAGATTTTGAATCCTGCGCGATATCTGAATTTTGAACGTCGTCGTTTATAGAGATGATATTAACGTCGGCAGATTCGATTGCTTTATTATCCATGATAATTAATTTATTATCAGTCGGGATAATAACATCAGACGTAGAAGATTTAATGTCACCGAGAGTCAATTTATTATCAGAGATAATTTGAACGTCTCTTTTATTTTCACTATCTATCAAATTATCATCCAAGGATAATTTAGCACCATCTATTACTATATTATCCGCGATAATTGTTTTATTATTAAAAGACATTTTAACATCAGAATCCGCTACAATATTTTCAATTTCAATCGCTTTTTTATTATCACTTTCTACTTTATTATCACTATCACTCATTTTATTATCATCTTTATTTTTAATATCCCCTACAACCGTTTTATTATCTCCTACATTATCCCCTCCCATTTTATCCCCCGACTTACCCTCCCTCCCCCCTCCCCCTCTCCCCTCCCCTCCCTTCCCACCCCCCTCCCCCCTCTGTTTCGACCCCCCTCTTAACTTCTTCGCGACGGCAATTTTCGTAACGACTGGATCGAAATTATCCGAGATCCCATCCGTCGTTAAATAAACAATATCCCCCGCATCCACGCGCGTCATTGAACACGTCAGATTATGCAGCTCAGGATCGACACCGTTCACCGGCCCCAACGCGCCACCTGCGTCTCTAATATCACGCTCTGCCTTGATATCGTGTGACCCAGTAGTGACCTCTCGAGCCCCGTGACGTTTGGAGAAAACGAAAGCTAAACTGTCTCCGACGTTGACAACGCAGACGATGAATTGCGACGCGTGATCGAGTAGGGGACAGATGAGAGCGACGCAAAGAGTGGTGAGGCCTCCGTTGTGGCGCAGGATGGTAGCGTGAGCGGATTTTAGCGATTCTAAGAGAAGTCTAAACGCGTCCTGGACGGTTGAAACAATTTTGCGTTTATTCGGGTTCAAAATTATTTCATATTTAATTAGATTAAATGATTTGAGGATTATAAAAATTGAAATTACATTTTAATATCTGAGTTACTAAAATTCACTTGATTTTTGTTTGAACTTCATTTTTAATAGATTTAATACTCACTATGTATTTAGAGTAAAAGAACAAATACCACATTAATAACTGAATTATACTATATGAAATACGTTGTAAATACAATATTAAATACTGCATTCAATACAATATCAAATACTATATCAAATACTATATTAAATACTATAGTAAATACTATATTAAATATTACATAAAATACTATATTAAATACTATATCAAATACAAAATTAAATACAATATTAAATATTATATTAAATACCATATTTAATTCTACGAGTATTTAATATTCTCGTATATTAAATACACTACTAAATACTATATCAAATAGTATATTAAATACATATTAAATACAATATTAAATACAATACTAAATACCATATCAAATAAGTAAATACGTATTAAATACATGCGTATTAGAGATTTGTTTTCCATCTAAACCAAACAGACTTTCATTGACATGCCTCATGCACCCATACACAGCACACCTAGCGGCTAGTTTAGGCTTCTCGCCCCAATTGACCCCGTCTGCCACAACCAGGAGGGCGTTATTGGTCCGGGCACAAAGGCCAAACGAATCGGCTATAGGGTCGCCTAAACGTCACATCAGCACAAAATTTTACTTAACATCACATCAGAACAAAATTTCAACTTAATGCCAGATCAGAATAAAATTTTGTATTTAACGTCACATCAGAATAAAATTTCTACTTAATTTCAAGTACTTAATAAAATTTTCGTAATGAAATCTACTTAATGAAAATTTCTACTTAACGTCACATCAGCACGAAAAAAATCTGAAACGAATCGTGCGAATTAAAACTCAACTATAAAATAAAATTACGATAATCAAATTAAAAAAAAAATACCACAGTTTAAAATCGTAACTACTACGAGAAAAAGGCTGTCAGATTCTAACTTAATCTAACATCAAAAAAAGGATGTCCGATTCTAACATTTAAAAAAAGATTACCTAATCCGGTTATATTATATTTCAGGTCATAATTCTCTGACCTGAAATCTTTCCATTGACCGGATGTTGGTCGTATAAAGACATACAGATGCCGTAAGCTTTGCGATTTTTTAAATTCCATCTCTGGGCCCCGGCAATATCGTTATTATTAACCCGCAACTTTTTACCTTCACTCTCTGCAGCTAGAAAATACACTTCAGAATTCATATCAGAAAAAAGAAATAGAGAAAAATGTCTGAATTGGTACACTGTTTAAAAGATTAAACTATGAGTTTTGATTTAAGTTAGGGTTAGAATTAGGGCTAGAAATAAGGATTAATTGTGAATTATGGTTTGAATTAGGGTTAGAATAAAGGTTAGAATTAAGGTTAGAATTAGGGTTAAAATTAGGGTTAGAATAAAGGGTAGAATTAAAGTTCGAATTAGGGTTAAAATTAGGGTTATAGTGATTTTTCTCAAGTTTGAGGTAATATATTACAATAGAATATGCAAAAAAACCCAAAATACATTACCCCGACAAAAAATGACCCATTAATTCATCTTATAACCCTAACCTTAACAAACTTCAACCCTAGCACTAACCCTAACTTCCATCCAAACCCCTATATCCCAACCCCCCTCACCCATAAAGTTGTCCGAATCATCGCATTCACAAGAATTTATCGCATTGATAGACAGAAAGTTATTTTATTTACTTTTTTCTTTTGCTTCTAGTTGTTCAACTAAAGTCAGACCGCAATCAGGACCCGAATACGAAGCGAATATATCGCTCTGAAACGCGCCAAGTTTCTTATACGGCAGTTCCTCAGGAACCTGCCCAAACCATACCTCTGTTCCTGCATGTTTCTTAAAGAAACGTCTAAGAAACGTAAACAAAACGGAACTAGACTAAAAGTTATAAATAAATAAATAGAAATGGAATAGAACTTCTATTTTTGTATAAATAGAAAGTTGTATATGTTGTTCAACCGTTAATTAATAATGTCAATGAAATTAAGTTGAAGATAAAATGATATTAGTTAGTTAAGTTAATGAATAACAGTCAATGAATATAGATTATCAGGTTAATGTTTTCTGTTAAAGTATTTTGATTGAATGATTCATTTTTTTTCTAATTGAAACTAAAGTTAAATCACAACAAAACAGAGGTAATCTGTTTTGTATTAAGATCTCAATAATGCAGTTATTAATTTGACTGAATACCATTGTATTGCACTGCATTTTATTGTATTTCATTGTATTTTATTGCAGTGCATTTGTATTGTATTGTGTAATCAATGAATAAAAAGCAATAATTACAAAAGGGTACCACTCTAAATCTATTGGCCAATAATGAGTATCCGCAGAAAGGCATTCCCTCCCAACAAGCCCCGCCTCGTTGCCCAATAGCAGCTATCGATCTAAATTAATTTTACTTAGTAAACGATGTTATTTAAACGCCACAACTATATGTTAGAATTAGGGTTAGAATTACGGTTAAAGTTAGCTAATGAATAAGATTAAATAATTATAACGGAAGGCTTTAGTTTAAGGAAAGGGGAGGGGCTTGTTAAATTGCTGTCTGGCTGCAAAACTCTTGTGTCAATGAACAACCATATTAGTATGCACAGCTGTACTGCATTTTGTACTTTGTAACCAGCTGCTGTACTTTATAATTCAACTTCAGCAGCTGTTCACAGTACACAGCTGCTGAGACTGATTGAGATAGAAAGGGCAGGAGATAGACAGCTAGAGAGACAGCTGATATCCAGCAATAAAGACAGCAGACGTTCAGCAAATCAATTAGATTGGTATTCCATAGTAGAAATGTGTTTCAGCTGAACGATTAGATGATGATAGTTTATTGAATTGATTAACATGGTGTGATTAGTAGCAGCACTGACTCTGTTCATGGTATCATATTTAATACTGGCAGTGCAGTTCATTGCTGTGTCAATATTAGATCATATTTCATCTTTTTAAAAACTCTCTCACTCTCTCTCTCTCTATATGTCTATCCATCTTTCTGTATGTCTATCTGCCTCTGTATGTTTATCTGTCTGTGTTTATATCATATCTAACGTACCATCATATCTATCTGTATAGCTATCAATACATCTATCTATCTGCCTATCTATATAACTCACCATATATCTATCTATTAGTGTCTATCTGTATACTCATCTTTGAATGTCTATATTTGTGTGATTGCTGGATAAATATATGCACAGATATTATATAGATAAATAGATAGCTAGATAAAAAGGCTAAAATATAGATATGTATACACCGTTAAGTTCATATCTAATGCATCAGCATTAATATATCCAATATTTTGATAGCCTATCTACATATCTATCTGTCTGTCTATCTATCTGTTTGTCTCTCTGTCTATCTGTCTGTCCATATCTGTCTCTCTGTCTGTCTGTCGTTCTTCGATCCAAAGTGTGAAAATGAATAAGAATCCAATTATAGCCTGTTTATAAATATGTCAACATTGTACTGAAAAAATTAATATCTTTATTTTAAAAAAATTCAATCGAAAATAATCCGGTAATCCAGACGTTAACTTATTTTTCAATTGAATTACTGATGCATCAAAATGCACATTGTATAATCAATTCCTTCAATTGATGCAAAATTAAAACAAACTTTATTTTTCTACTAAATCGATATAATTTGAAAGCTACAACTAAACTTACTGTTTAAGATTTTGAAGCGCCATCATCCGCAGCTCAGTTAAACAATTCTTTATTAATTATAAATTAAAATAACTTACTACTTAATGATTTTAGAATCAATGTCCAGATTTATCAATTGATCGATTGATTTATCGATTGATTCAATGATTGATAAATTGATTGATAGATGATTGATTTTCTTACAGTACAATACAATCCTAAGTGAATGAATTCATTTCTTTTTAAAAAAATTCATTCCCACATTAATACAGACAATTAAACGTCTTTAACCAACAAATTAATAATTTAGCGCTTAATACACGCGATAAGTAATTAAATAAACGTTAATTAATTAATTTTAAGCTCTAATTAATTAATTTGCGCTAATTAATTAACCATTTACTGTATTTTTGACGATAATATTTTATTTCTATTTACAAGTGCCTTGTTAGAAAAATAAACAAACAAATGTTGCTCCAAACGAATAAAAGAGTCACTAAACTTTTATTTCGAATCAATTTGTAACTAAATTCGACTCAAATTAACCGTTATTGCAGTTAATTTGGTTAAATAATTAACTAAATAGTTAACTAAAAAAATTACTACATAGTTAACTAAAGAATTAATTGAAGTATAACGAAAGAATATATGATAAAACATATTTGAATGAAAAAGTACAAAAACAGTTAAAGACAATCTAGATAATACATTGAAAGTTAATAGTTCGAATATAATTGCAATTAAAAATTTGGTTTATAAACGTTAAAAATTACAAATTTAAAAAGTGTCTTGGGAAACTTCTGAAGAAATATATTGTGACTAAACTGTCAATTGTTACAAATAACAGCTTTTATATTTGAATACAGTAAATAAATGCTTTTATGGCTAATTCAACTCGATTCAATTTTAGTAAAATTCTAGTAATATTTTGCTATGTCGTCGAATAATAACGTTTTTACCGGTCTTTATAATTAATAATAAATGGCTGAAAATGGTTAATATTTTGCATAACCCCCCCCCCCCTTCCTCCCCCAGTATTTATTATTAAAACAGTATAGCTTATAACATATATTCGCATGTATAATGTTACTGATTTCATTTTTTATCAGATTTTAAGTTCGAACACTTCATAAGTTTATTACAGTTATCAACATAGTAAAAACTTATATCAGAAACTGTACATTATATTCTGAATACATTATGCAGTTTATGATATATGAGACCAATAAGTCTCGGGAACTTTACAAAGTTGACTAAATTCTGTAAAAAATCAATTCATTCCTACTAGTACATGCATTTATGAATGTATACAATAATAATAATTACGAAACTGGAAAATTTACTTCAACATTTGATTTGAGAGTAGGCCTAGGCCTAATCATGATATAAGTAACTAAGTAATTAAGCTATTAAATTAGTGAGTGACATTAATTGGCAATCATAATCATTTGTCTGCAATTTATTGCCTAATGTCGGTCAAAATAATGCTTAGATTGCACTTTGCATCCAATAGACAATCATTATAGCTATTATATATAATATGCTTAAGCTTATAATAGATAGATAGACATCATACAAGCAATATAGCATACATCATAAGTATACATACATATGTACAGTGTATGTCACATATATGCAAGTACAACTTTTTGTGAAAAAGAAGTTGTAAAATACGCAATATTTTCATTATAAAATTGCTTTCTTAAAATGCTTTTAAAACCTTGTTTATTCGATATAATATATTATGTTTGGATACTAAACATTAACAAATAATGATCGACTAATGTTTAAATTATATAAAAGTTATAAAATCATTTATATCTCGATTAAGTTTCAATTACAAATTTATCATGCCACTGCGCCACATTAGTCTTTATACCAGAGTTGTTCCGCACGTGCGAAACGCACTTTATATCTGATGAAAAGTGCACTCACTTTAACGCACTTTATTTTAATTTATCATTAACGCACTTATTAACGCGCTTCAACGCACTTTATTATATTCGAAAAGTTCGCGCACTTTAACGCACTTTATTTTCGCCACAAACGTGCGGAACAACTACGCTTTATAAGCATGAATCAGAATCATTGAGTTTTTTTAACACAAATCGTGGTAATATTCTTATATCTGAGTATCATCGCGTGTGTTTGAAGGTTATTATTAAATTTGCATTTAGTCGTAGGATATTAAGTTTCCTATATACTTATAAACTCTGTTTCTATTTGGTGTATTTATTGTATAATTTGACTATTTACTTTTATTATTATACATATAATATTGACCGAAATGCTTATTGTACATAATAGCTGTATTGTCACACAGTTATTCATTTATTGTGATTATGCAATTGTTTTGATACTCTATTACTCAAAAGTTAATGACATATTATAACATACATGCATCGGCTATAGCAAAATTTGCTTAAATCATATTGTTTCAATATCCAACACGTATATGAATAAGCGTATTATTTAAAATGATTTATAGATCAATTAAAATTTACGATCCACTCTGAAATAAACTAAAACTTGTTCTACTGAGTTACTACACAGGGGGATTATTATTAGTTACTACAGATTTATAATACAGCGGCTTATCATTCGATAAGCTTAGATTTTATTTATGATGGATAATAATTTACAACTGGTTTCAGAAAAACAATTTGTTAGTTATATTATAAGCAAATATGACATTATAGTAGTGACCTTCTCAATTTTAATGAAGGTTTTTCAAGTTTTTTGTAGTTATTTTGAAGATACTGTTTGCAGTAATTTAATGGAGGTGGGGGTGGAGGTGCTACCCTATTAAATTCCTTAATGGGTCGTCAGTAACATTAATAATTAAAAATTAGACATTTAAAATTTAGCTTTCATTGATAAGTTACTTAAACGCAATACTTAGCCGTTTAAATAACGTATTAACTTTAACTAAAAATACAATGTACATTTATATATTTAATTTTAAAATAAATAATGCATTTAATTGAACTAATGATTTTATCATCTAATTACAAAGAACATTGGCGAAAACTACTACAATATTTGTCAGATGTTAATAGATACTACCCTTTGAGGTGAAATGTAACAATTGCGCCACACATTTAGGCAGTTATTTGGTTAGTTTTTCTAAAAAGGCATTAGCAGGGCTAAGCTTTAAGCTGACAGAATGCGCTTGCAGAATGTGCTTGCCATTAAATGTGTTATCAATCAGTTGCATTTGCAACAACATAAATAATTGACAGTCAGTTTTTTATGGTAGAGACTTTAAGAAAAAGTTTTCATATAATATAAACTATACAGACTGTTTACGAAACAGATTCTAAAAGCTTAATCCGCTTAAAAGTTATATTTACAATTGTTATTAAGTTCGAAATAAAACTAAAAAACGTTAGACGTCTTTGATCAATGTCAAATTTTAAATTTAAAACTTAGTTACACGATATACTCCCAGGTTATTACTTATACATTATATGAAATAAGTAACGTTATATGAATTACTGATTACAGACGTTAAACGCGTTAGATTTCACGCTTTGGATTACTTACGTTAATAGTATTCGTAAACGCAATGGATTTCACCGCGCGTTTTACCGCAACCGCAGTCGTTCTCGGTTCCCTCTGCGTTACCGCAAGCTCGATTATACTTATAGTATCATATTTTCAGCACGGGACGACCTTCAAGGAATTAACGTTAACCAAATGTATGGTGACACTTTGGGCTTTGGGAGCTATTTGTGTGATTCTCTCAAGTTTCGCATGCTGTAATGTTTTCACCAGAAAAGAAAAGAATCTTCCGGAATGTGAGCAGTTACAGAGAGCGAGGAGCGCGAGAAAGTTCTCAAGACTCAGCAGGTTTATATTTATTTATTTTTTGTTTATTATTTTGTTATTTAGTTGATTATTATTGGTAACTTAGGTTTTTGATTTATCGTAGATTCTGTTTAGTATTTGCTGATCGAATTAAGAGCGTTGCTGAAGGATGTGGCAAGTCAATGAAATATTGTCAGCTGGATGGGATGGGGGTTTTGAATATGATACCTTTTGGTTTTGAAAGAGTGGCGTTTACATTTTTTTACTAAAAATTATTCTAATAGTATTACAGTTTCAATATTTCTTAAACCGTTTAGATTTTCAAACTGAAAAATAAATTCCGCTCACTTCATACGTGTACTTAGGTTATGTTTAAATGTTTTGCAGCGAACGAAATTCACATATAATATTCTCATTTATTATCATTGTGAACTGCGGATAAATATGCAATCGGTAACTTAAAGCTAACACAAAAAATCTATCCTTAAAATAAAGCGTTTAATTAATCGTTTGAAGTAGAAACAATAGAGTTATTCGAGGCGTTATATGTTAACATTCACGCTTTCGCTGATTTTAAATTGATTTGATTTGTTTACGAAATCGATGAATAATAAAAACAACCATGACCGGTGTAATGTAATTCTATGTTTTTTATTACATTTAAATTCGGCAGTTTAAAATCTACATACCGTATCTCATTTGCATCGAATTTAAAAGCAAGAATCATAAAGTCGCAAAGCGGAAACGTTATTCTTTAATAAAACATCAAAAATGTGGATTTTTTAATTTTCGATAAAAAAAGGCTGATTTGATTTCAAAGTCAATAGAGCGCAGTGAAATAATTCAGATATTTATCGCGCTTTATAACATTAAGCTCTATTTATTATTAAGTCATTATTAATGTAATTAATAGTCTAACACCATAAGTAGAAGGCGTTTACTCTGATTACGGCAAAAGGTTGAATGAATACTTCAATTTTATAATATTTGTCAAAATATTTCTCACTAAATAACTAACTGAGCTATATAATATTTATTACTTGAGAACAAGCTGACTTCTCTATGTTTTATTTGCTTATTTTCAGTCAAGTTTCGAGTCCGTGTAGGACATTGAGTTTTGCGAATGATCAGTCATTGACTGAATGTATTACAGTCAACAAAGAAGATCTAGTTTCACACAAGTCTTGGTCCTAACGAGGCGTCGTTTGATAACAAGCCCCGCCCTTTTAGCCCGATAGCCTATATCAATCTGAATTCTAATAATTTAGTAATATATAGACGTTAATTTAACGTTTATAGTTCATATTTTACTTAATTTTTCTGTGTATATGTTTATATTTACTGTTCAACAGTTAATATTAGGGTTAGGATTATGATTAATTAGTTACTGAAATTAAATTTTTGAAGGGGAGTAAGCTGTTAAATATATTAAACTCCGAGATGTAATATATAACATTTCTTTTTCATTTAATGCATCAATGTTGAATTAGCGCACATATAAATCATTGCAAATATTTGTTTGTTTATAATTTATACAAATACGAATAAACTGATGAACTACTGCAGAATGTTATTATACAAACCGGTGAAAAGATGCATAATTATAAAACAGCAAGAAAGAGTTAATTACAACTGTTTTATTATAGCCCGCTGAGATTCTGAATAACAACGTGATATTACAGTTTAACTTCTAGAATTATATGTATATAAAGTTAAACTCTATAAAATGTATACATGCTAAAAAAAATTGGAGGGGGGAAACACACTCCACTCCCCCTATCCCCTCACTCGCTCATTTGCTTAATTGTTTATCTTAGGGTTAGGATTGCGGGCGATCAAGTAGATTGTGACTTTTTGATGTATTATAATACTAAATGATTTTATTGAACCAGCAGCAAATTTGGGCAATTTTTTATTACTGGTTTAATCCGTTTTTTGTAAGCAGGATAAAGATTATATTTGTATTAACAGTGTATTGTTATGTTGTTCATATATCATGTTATTCATTTTGTTCATCATATTATTCATTTTGTTCAATTTCATTCAATTTTGTCGCAATGTAACAGTATTTAGCTGATAAAGACTTTAATTATTTTTATATGATGGTATTTAAGCTTATATGATTTCCAGGATCGAGCTATTTTAGTAGGCTACTGTTTAATGTATTGATTTGTTAAATTGTTATTTATATCCATTGTTATGTAAAATAGAAGTTTATTTTGTATAAATCTTTATTATCTGCATTCTAAATCTGTATTATTTGCAGTTGTTATAGAGAAATAACATTTAAATGCTTACTAATTGACTAGGCCAATAGTATTTGAGTTATAAAATTCTCAAAAATTAACGTAAATTCATAACTTTTTTCTTCAAACTGAACGATATTTAATAGTTACTGTTCAATTTTGTATACACGCATTTATGCTAGTATTTTCTAAACTTAATTGCTTTATTATAACGAGTGTTACAAATTTTAAATTAAATAAGTAAAGCGAGAAACTTTTTCATAAAAGCTGCATTCAAGTCTGTTTGGTTCAAAAGAACCTGTTCTCTCATTCAAATCTTAGCAATTCACGACAGCTAAAAATAAGCTATACAATAACTTAATTTTTTACTTAATCCAATTTATATCCGGTTCATATCTTGGTTACAGTACCAGTAACTGTTGATTGGCTTAACGATTTAGTTTAATCGTTTTATTTTTAGGTTGTACTGATTTGGTTTAGTCAAGTTTGACGAATGTCGTGTATTTCGTTAAATCTTTTTATTGTGAACACAGTTCTTCTATTCTCATAAAGTCTGTGAAATAATTCTTTAGAAATTTTCTCAGTGCGACAACATAAAGTTTTTTATTAGCCTGTCAGATTATAAGCAGGATTTAACATAAGCCTGTAGAAAGTTTATTATGCAATACAAGTAAACTGAATAAAAAGGCTAAATATTGTTAACAAATAAAACAACGAGAAAATTAACTTTACTACAAATGTTGAATATAAAAGTCACAAGCTCTAAAATAAATGAATGTTATATTAAATAGGTTATCAAATCATTGCAGTATAGGCCTATGTAGTGACCTATATAATACTGTTCAATACCATGTAACGAAGCATGTGAACAAAATTTAATATCACTTCAGCAATTAGCTAATGAATGCTAAATCAAAGAAATTTCATTGCAAACACTAATAATTATTGTTCGCGTTTAAACAAAAATTCTACGCAATCTATGGACTAGATCTATCCTAGTCAATTCTGATCAAAAAACAGCTCCGAGTATGATACAAAATGTATACAGTGTGTATACAAAATGTATTAAATACTATGTTTAATAGAAATCTTCTAATACAAAACACAATATAATTATATAATAATATATATACTGACCGAACGTACACAATTATAACTCTAACTTGATAATTTACTCGGATAACAATTGCTATGCTTCAAATGATTTTAACTTTCTTAAAATAAGCTACACAGTAATATATTTAGATGCTTATTCAGTAAATGAACTGAATAACATCTAAATGCAATCAGTTAGCAATTATTTATACAGATTTTTATTTTAAACAATTTGAATCGTTGAAACGCTATATGATATGACTATAATAGACGAATTGAACAGTTTGGAAAATCCGTCGCGGTATTTTTCTGTAATGTAAACAAAAACAATGCAATAAATTTTTGTACAAACATATTTACATCCGGCTCCCTTCCTAATTCATAATAGTTTTAAATATAAAATTTAAAAAAATAATTTTTTAATATTTACTATTTTGTCAAAAAAAATAGACTTAGATGATATGGAAAAGAAGGTAACGGACTTAAAGGTGAGTTACGCGGACGACCATGAAGATAAACTTTTCAGGTATTTGATATTCTTCTATATATGACAATAACTATAAATGAAATCATAAATTTGTTGGTTTTATTCGTGTTAATTCTTTGATAAACAGCTTGGTATTATGCTTTTGTTATTTATTTTTAGTAAGAATCATCATAATCTTGTTTAACATGCCTTATAGCAGTTTATTATTAGAGGTCTATATATATATACCATAGTAGTTATTGTACTTTAGTACTTTTAATTGTTAAGAAATACTAAATTGTCTTAATTTAGAAAAAAATCAGTTATTACGTGGCGTAAAATATATATCTGTATTTTTTTTGTTGGGGGGGTCAAGTATTTAATAATCCTTCCAGTGATTTTACATTTCAATTTGACACTTTCTTTTAACACAGAGATGCTGAACAGTCTATTATAGATAACGACCCGTCCTTACTTTGCGTTATTGCATCAAACATTAAAAGCGAATCTCGTAAAATTAAACTTCTGCAATCAGCCGTAAAATCAAACAATAAGGTATGCGTGGCAGTTTTGCTGGATCTTGGTGCTGACCCGTTGGATTATAAGAATGATCCGCAATCAGTGTCGTGTTTATATCATGCAGTGAATGCCGATAACGTTGAGATATTATCTTTGATTACGCGAAATAGAGAGTCTCTTGTTGCAGGTGCTGTGTCGTGATAATTTTGACTATATTATTTATTCATTAATGTCTTATTACGTAGATATCCTTCGTTTAGCTTTTTGATATGAAATAAACTTTTAAAGTGGCTTACTTTTTCTGCGGGTACAAAAGTCAGTTTTGTTTCTTCTCAGTCATTCCCAAATGAAACTTATTTTCAGAGCTACGTTACTGCACACGCAATATATAGAATTTCATCTCGTAGATATTTCATGATTTAAATTCAATTTATATTATATATTCTTTCATCTTATCTAAACGGTGCAGACTATCTTTTATAAAAAAAAGTATAACGACCTGTCTATAATTCTTGCCTTATCCCATAAACATAAACCAACATTTCACTGTAAAATCTTAATACCTTAATACCTTAGTACCTAATACCTAAATATTAATACTTAGTATTAATACCTTAATACCTAATCTTAACCATAACTTCAATACCTTTCCTTATTTTTAAGACGTCGAAGCTGCCTCACACCCTTTATTTTTCTCCTCTAAATACCATTCCGCCATAAACAAAGCCTTACTCGATGCCTCCTCCCTCGGCAGCGTATCCTGCGTCGAGCATTTACTCTCTCTCCCTTGCGACATTAACAACCTTCTTCATCATTCAGATGAAACCCTCGGCTGGTGCACCCCACTAATGGCTGCATGTTACGTATCCCAAGGCGCCGAAAAACGTAACAATTACGAACGAATAGCTAAATTATTAGTAGAGAGTAATGCCGATGTTAATGTAAAGAATTACGGCGGCGATACCGCGTTGATGTTTGCATCGGGTAAGGGATTATGCGGGACGGTGAGGTTGTTGATTGAGCACGGCGCTGATGTGAATGAAAGAGGTAGGATTGGTAAGACGGCATTGATGCACGCGGTGAACGATAAACCAACGAATGTCGTCGAGGTATTGAATAGAAAATGACTACGTAAAGTAATAATGATACTGTGTAATGATTATTACGAAATGATTGCAAAGAATTTAACAAGTATGAATTTGAGAAGAATTGTTTAAATCAAAGTGATTCTTATTAAATGAAATTTTAATTCTGAATTATTTATTCTTATTGGTAAATATTAAATAGAGCAGAATTACTTAATTAGATTTAAGGCAAGTTCAGTTAATCTTTCTATCGTAATTACGCTTTTCAGCATAATTAAGCTTCTGATGTAACTAGACTTATTGTAATTATTTTCCTAAATATCTCTACAGATTGTTCAACTTTTAATCGAATCCGGTTCAAAGGTCAACGACATCGATCGTGGTGGATGGTCACCATTGGATACCGCCGTTTACAACGAAAACCTCGCTCTATGCGAGCTCCTATTGGTCCACGGCGCTCTAGCCCCGACCAATCAAAACCCTTCATTATCGCGCGATCTTCATCCAACTACAACTCCTCTTTACTCTGCGACGCGCTCAGGAAACATTCCCCTTATAAAACTACTCCTTAAATACGGAGCCGATATAAACGAACCTTCGGAAATGAACACAGAATTCACATTCAATCGCGTCCGAATGCACCATGATCTTGCCTCTATAAATATATCGAGTGCGGGATTGTCGCGTCCTAAACCGATGACGCCTTTTCGACATGCTTTGGAAACCGGTAACACGGCGCTGGCGCGGATTTTACTTGCGGGGGGATTGGATAGATCAGAAGCGAGAAATGTTATTAACGAACAGCTCGTGGAGATTGGAAGGGCGGCTGTTTTTGGGGCGGTGAGTTTGAATGGGAGAATGAAGCAGAAAGTTTTGGAGTGTTTACACATGGAGTTGTTTAAGATTCCAACATTGAAGTGCATGTGTAGGACGGTGGTTAGGCGGGGTATGAGGGATGTTAGGTGGATGGGAAGGTTGCCGCTGCCAGCAGCGATGAAGTCTTTTCTCATGATGGACGATTTATAGAATTAATGCTAGACGATTTATAGCATTAGTGGTTTTGGTTAGTTTGTGCAAACTGGTGTTATAAAAATAAAAAGTTGTAATAAAAGTTGTAAGTAGAGGTTTTAGAATTTATGTTGGCATTTATAGCTTTGCGTAAATATTTTTCAGTAAGTTTCTTTGTGATAATTTATAATTTTAAGATGATATTTCAGATTTGCTAATAAAAGATCATGATGCATATTTGTTAATCAGTAAAATTTAATCAAAAATGTGTCTTTCAGTTACTTTAGTACAAATTTCAAAATGTTTTTCATTTTTCAAGTTTAATAATATTACAGTAAACTCGCAATAATGATATAAATTTAATCCAACATTTTAATCCATTAATCAATACCTAATATTAACATAAACCTTAATCATTACATTAAGCATTACTTGTCCAAACAACCTGACAAACGCTCAGCCCAAAAGTCAGCAAAACAATCATCCCCATGATGCAATAACAGATGCAAATCTGCACAACAGCAAACAAATACGCCGATTTATCGCACCAACCATTTGGTTCATCCAATGTCTGTTCAAAATGGACCGACCGCCAAATACTAAACACCCAGACATTCCCGCAGATGAACCAGACCAGCAAGAAGGCACTGAGAAGGACGTCCATGAATTTGGAGGAGCTCAAGTTGACCAGGCCTCCTGGTTCGTCTTCGTCGTAGTCATCTATGAAGTTGGTGGCGCCAGTGTCGTCGAGCTTTTCGTAGCGTCTGGATCGGATCTGGTAGAAGAGAAGGGTGAGGAGTTTGAGGAAACTGAAGCAGCCGCCGACGAGAAGGTAGACGGGGATCTTGGGCTCAACGGGGCAGTCGCTGAGGTTCTTTAAACCTGGTGAGATGGATTAATTTTAATGACATTTAATTAGTTTTTCTTAGGTAGATTTGAAAATAACTGTGAAAACTTAGACTTATTATATAAGGCCATCTATTATGCACGGTATACTAAAATACAATCCGTTTAATAGATTTTAATTTAGTGTAAAATAGTCAATTTATATTAATAAATGATAAAAACCTAGAATTTCATTACAACTTACTAGCAATAAAGTTAAAAATATAAATTTAAGAATTGAAATGTCATTTTTAAGTACAATTACATCATAGATACTACTGTGCGATCAAAAGGTATTTTTTTTATTTTTTGCTACTATTTTTTATGAATTCAAAGTTATTTGTAATTGAAAATCATATTTCCTTACTATAGAGTGTAATAAGGGAAAATGCAGATCTATAAAGGCCGGTTCACATTGGCCGACATTTTGCACGCGCAAGAAAGTGTATCGTTTTCTTGCACGCGTGCAAGAAAACGACACAATTTCTTGCACGCGTGTGGACGCGTGAAAATTTCAGGAGGGGCTGGTAAAA
>JAQIXG010002106.1:0-18812 GCA_034700105.1 Oconnorella tubifera | reverse complement strand
AACATACGCGTGGGTTGCTTAATAATTTTTATATCTGGACCCCCCCCCCCCCACCCGCATAGCCTGGGGGTATCATTTAGAATAAAGAATAACAATTAAGTATTCCATCATTAAGAGAGGTGACCTCTCTCTCTAATGACTCATTTGACAGCATTCAATCATTAAGAGAGATGACTGCTTTCTACTGATTCACAAATGACAGATATATTAGGTCTCTTTCTCATTCAAATAACTTTTTAAATTAACAGATATATACTGAATGTCTGATCATTATTTCCAGAGCAATTGTACAATAATTATGTGCGGGCAATAATACACTTTCACTCATACATTAACAGCACTTATATTTATGTTATATAAACCATTTAATGTAAAATTTATGAACATTTTTTAATTAAAAATAGTGAATATTTCGAGTGTTCCAGTGATTTTTATTGAAATAAAACTGGCCTTGTAGTCTTATATATATTGTGGCCAATATATCTTTTTGTAATTCCAATGATAAAAATTATTTTAATCCTACTTTTAAAACTACTTTCAAATTTTAAAATTATCAGGTATTGTTCATTGTTAATTATTTTTTAAAGAAAAATACTATTGATTGAAAATATCCATATTGGTAAAGATATGGAGGAAAATAAACGCATAAAAGAGTTGTTTCTAGTTCTTTACTCCCTTCTCAGCATTAAAAAGTAATACCATCAAATGTGAAAGTCAAACTGACAAGACTATAAAGAAGCATATCTACACATACAAGGAGCAGAACAAACGAAGACATCTACAGGCAGTCGGGGAGAGACAAACAACGATACATTATAAATGATAACATTCAATAAATCTGGATACTGGTATATTTCATTTCGCATTACTTACTTAAAGTGAAATGAAGAATTGAATGAATCTGTCAACACAGAATCCGGTTTAAAACATTTATCTCTGTCTAAATTGTAACACAAAAAACAGATCTGAAATAAGTAGTTGTGAAAAAAGAATGTGTATTGATGTAGCGAGATAAAAATCAATATTAATTCTAGCTCGATAAGCTGAACCTTAACCCTTTCAATCTCAACTTTATTTTCAAATAAAACGCCCCTCAAAATGTATACATTCACATGGCTGTAAACAATTGAAGGACATCTGGATTAATGAACCACCCCCCCCCCCCCCCAATAATAAAACCAGGCACGCAAGAATATAAATAAGAACAATACAAAATAACATAAATCACAGCACATAACAACAATTAAACTTAATTTTGAAAGTGCAGAGGCATGACCTTAGACTTGGATCAAACGTCAATAAACAAATGATTCGTTCAAATCTATGCCTAATTGGGTCAAATGTCTGTACAGTCAAATTTCCCAGCAAATCACGATGCAATAATACAGCTAAAATGTATTATAAGATAAAGATAAACAGACGCAAATTTTAATGACTGAAATTCTTTGCTCTTTAAAGGCAAAAATATGATTTTAAACGCATTGAATATATCAGCTCAAGCTATGCATTATAAATAATATATATTTATATATAAAGATATTTACTTATACTATATAATATTACTATTCAACTCTTTTAACCATTACTCCACTACTTTGATTACATATTACACCTAAAGCTTTCAGCTTAGCAAAATACAAGAAAACAACTATTGGCATCAAATACTTTTACTAAACATCACAAATCTTTCTAATTTAGCCCAAAGCAAATCACTTTCTTAGTAAAATGAATCAGAACTTGAAAATACTAATTAGGAGACAGGTGAACTCACAAACATTTAGTAATAGAATTAAAGGTAACACGGACAAAACGGCCCCGAATACATTAACCCGACAAAACTACCCTGTCTATTTATTTACTCATCTAAACCAAAACCAACCTAAGCGTAACCCTAGCACTAACCTAACCCAAATTTAAAACAACTGTTCTAAAAGTAGTCTTTTAAATGTATGGATTAGCGTTAGGGTTAAGGAATAGGAATAACCCTAATCATAACCATAACCTGACAATTTGAATCACTAATTTTTACAACGGCTATTTTTAGCCGCGCTATATTTAGAAACCGCAGGACTTCAATTAGAGTATGTCAACATGCTAATTAAGTTTTGAAGCTAAAGTCAAAGGCACTGTTCAGTGATCGATTACAATCAGTGAATTAATTCACAACCCTGGATCTATGATAACATAAACAAAGCGACCATTAATCAGACCACCTCAAACCTAGACGTCACATCAGCACTAAAACAAAGCCGCAGACCGTCTACTTAATTAAAATCACACACAATAAGATGATATTAATATCATATTATGAATATCAAACGGTTTGCCGCTGTATCAGTATATCAATCAAATTAGAAATAATAACATGAAAGAAAGAGATTTAAGGTATAAACTGGAATTAGTTTATAAGGAAAATTATAATTGCCAAAGTTGTCATTTTAATTTTACAGTTATTAAATAACCGCATATTTAAAACTTTAATTGAATTTCACTTATTTATACACAATTTTATCGATAAATACGATAAACTAGGGTACAATAAAAATACTACTACTTTTAATAATAATACTAACAATAGTTGTCGACTGGCATTTAAAAATAAGTTAATATTGCATAAAGCGCAGTTTAACTACTCAAATTTAACACAAAGTTAAAAAATCTTTTAAAGAATGTGCTCATAATTTAAAAGTAACCGAATTTACTCTCAGACACTATAATTAACGGAACACAATAAACCAACAGTAACTCAACACATTAAACTCAACTATAAATACAGGCGGGTCGATTCTTTGATGAAGAAAAAACGAATAAAAACTCAACGTTATAAATTAAAGCATCAAATATTCTTCGAATGATTCACTGAAATGATTTGATTAAAGATTGATCTAATCATTCAATCATCGCGATGATAGCTTGTCAGTGGACCGACAAAGTCGCTCCATTCACCGTCGAAAGTCATCGTCGATGAATGGAACGTTAGTGTGATAGTGGGTAGTGTGAAGAATGATAGTGTTTTATTATGTAGATGTCTGATCAGCTTTATATCATAATTAAAACTCGAGAAAGCATTGAATGAATGAGAAAAGAAATGTATCTGAATGACTGAGTGAATGAATGAGTAAATGAATGAAACTTCAATCCTAGCCCTAACCCGAATCATAACCCCACCCTAATCGAATTTCTGGGGCCGTTTTGACTGAAAATTTATTACATAAAAAACTTTGAATATAAGATTCCTATCTAGTCTCTATTATCTTTATTTGTATAAATTGACACAATTTAATCTTTATAAATTATTATTAGTTCATATAGTCACATTAACCAAGGGGCAGATCTCTACCTCTCACCCTCCCCCTCTCTACCCACCCCCCTCTCAAAATAAGAGTTCTACATTCATATAATATCTATTTCTGCATTCAATCATTCATCTTCAGATTTTATCAAATTCTACATAATCTGCAGTCCACTGTTTTGCTGTTCAATGTCACATCATCACAAAACTCTACTAACACATTTCGTGAGGTTAATATATATGCAGAAACCAACTTAAATAACTCTTAAAATTAAATTGATATACCTCATAAATAAATTCATTCTACCTGCCTTATTTATAAATTTCTAAGCGAGTAAATTTATGTAAAATGCTTTTTGACTATTTCTTCACCTTTTCAATCTCAACACAATATAATGACATGCAAGAATCGTGTAATAATTACAACCTGACATTTATTAATGACAGATTTATAAGGAATATTTTTAATAACAATTTTAAGACCCCCCTCACCCCCCCCCCTCTCCCTCCCGCCCCCCAACGGTTTAAATAAAAATTGTTACAAAATCACTCGAGCGTAAATCCTCCAGTCAAGCAAGCGTGCAAAGACATTGTCAAGCGGACGGACATTCAGAGATACAAACAAGCGTACATAAAAAAGTATATGTAAGTCTCATCACAAAAGGAAATTAAATGATATCAATAAATGACATAGAAAGATCCTAAATAATATTCATAAATGAAGTTTAAAATTAAACTCAGCTAATGTTAAGATTCAGATAAAAAGCCTATATTTGAAAACAATTCAATTGATATATAATTAAAGCAATTAACTTTATAGCAGTAAACTATAGTATAAAAGTGTTACAGCTCGGCACGGGTTAAAGCTAATAACTATTTAACTATAATGTATTACTACATAACTACTATAACTACTGTAACTACATAACTACTAATAACTAGTCACGTTCACATAGTGTTCTCAACTCTATACTAGAGTCTATAGATACATGATAAATGTTTGTTTTTATAAAATAAAGTTTTCACATGGAATAAAAAATATACTATGCAAGAAAATGGAACTAAACGTTTAATTGCAGGATTGTAATTACTTAATCGAAGGAACGAGGGGGGTACATATTCTAATTTCAAAGCATGCATACAGCTGCATGTTTATCTGATAAATTTGACCTAATAACTATCATTTCTTTAAAATAAAAGGATAAGATATATTTTTAGATTATATATTTTTATACATATTTCCTAAATTATCTAAGCATCCCCTTCTTTAATTTTCCAACAATACAACCAAAAGGGCGCCTACCCACCACCCCCTCCCCCATTTACTAACCCCCCATAATTATATTTCTCAGTACTGTTACATTCAAGCCACATAAGTACAAATTAATTTTAAAATATTAACTCCCAATAAACAAAACCGCATGCAGCTCAGTCACTGTTCAACTGCACGCGGTTAAGTCATCACGCCGTCAGTGCAAAGTCAACTCAAAGTTACGCCCCCTGTCGATTCAGAATCTATAAAATATTGCACCCCCTCTCTCCCAAATGATATTAACCTTTATTGACACTGTAATTATTTCTTCAGCACTAAAGTCAAAGAATGGATTTTGCACCAAATAAAAAACTAATATTATATTATATATAGATAAATTAAACAGAAAGAAAGCTATTAAAAAATAAATATAAAAATAACTGCCTTATTTTTATTCGTTATAATTGTGTATAACTTGTCCATTATTTTTAAACGTATATCTCATAAAATCTAAACAGAAAGCAAACAGCATTTAATTAAATTATTAATCTTGGTACCCCTACAAAAGGAAAGACCCGGAAACAGTATCCGACACAGCGATCCAATTAATTTATTTGATAACCTTAACCCTAATCCTAGCACTAACAATAACTCAATCCTAACCCGTATCAAAACTCCAATTCTAACCCTAAACATTAACAATCGGTCCATGGATTTGTCGGGGCCTATTTGTCGGGCCTATTTGTCAGGGCCTATTTGACGGGCCATGGATTTGTCGGGCCTATTTGTCGGGGCTATTTGTCGGGGCCTATTTGTCGGAGCCGTTTTGACGGGCCACTATTATTCTTATTACTTACATCTTGAATATCTTGACTAGCATTACTATTATTATAACATATTCACAACAAAAAGCAACAAGCGACTTACTGATAAGTGAAAATGTAACAGTTTTAATTTCTCAACCAGAGTCTTTAATATTACACAGGGAGGTCCATTATAATGTGTGTGTGTGCTTATAATGAGTAACCGTTTATCATGCAAATCATAAATACAACCGAGTATTTGTATTTGAAAGTGTACATATACTTAGATGTATTATTATATCTATAATCTAATATCTCTGTGTGTGTGTATTCGGGTGTTTGAGAGAAGATCTAGGCTTTGAATATATACTTTAGAAGTAAAGATTTATAATATACTACTGTGGGTTTTATATGTAAAACAATAAAGGTAATTGTTCAATCTGATGACTTTGTAAAACGGAATGTGTCATATACGTGTGAATCGCTCGTGTGCCAATGACACACCTACGTCATAAACTTGGACGTCAATGGTACTGGATGTCAGTGACACAATAGTGAAAATTATTACAAACAATATTTAGATTTAACTAGGCACTGAAATTATCTAAATTTCCATTCACAGAATGTGGCTTTTGTACAAAATTCCAGAATAATTCACTTATTTAACTATCTATGTCTAATACAAGTAATCGTAAACTCTGCTGCATGACAATGCCCAAAGCAAACCTGTACAACATAACATTGCAAATCCAATCAATTCTACAATATAAAAACTCAATCTTAAAATTCCATTAAAATTGGCCTACCACAAGCATTTAGTAAAAACATGACTCATTGCACTATCACAGCAGCAGGCAGTCGATCTAATAGAGCTCTTTGATGTAATCCTATATGTTTATAGGACATATTTCAACATGAAAACAATAACATCATTGGGCTGCATTTACACCCAGGCCATTTATCACATTGTAGAATACTATATGCAAATGATATGTAAATTAATCTCGACTCTGATCAAACCCTGGATAACAATAATTCAAATATTGCCAGTCTACCAGTCAGCAATGCTCATCCCAAAGATTTGCTAAATAGATTAATTTTAATAGAATCAAATGTTATTTAAGTTAGTTAATTAGTTAGAAAAGATAATGTTTTTGTCATTGATTTCTTTGAGTTTCAACTTTAATTATTGCTAAAAGTTGATTGATAAGCAATAATGAGTTCTATAAAATAGTTTTGTACATGTGCTTAATCTAAACTGCAGCTTACTTATTTCTTTTTTATTTGATGTATTTTTGTTTTCTATTTATGTTTTTCACTACTTTGATGAGAATAAAGTTTTATATTAATTATTAAAAAACAAATGTTAACCTCCGATAGGGATCAAACAAAACTAACAGAAATGCATTGTAATTAGATATTGATAAAACAATTGGTTGTTTTGAAATCATTGGTATTCATCATTATTAGTATAGGCCTATAGTAATTTTTGATAGGCTAAATTAAATTATATTTGGTAATAGATATATACAAGCTGGCATAAAATACATATAAAACTTTACAGGCCTAACTTCGCCTAAGAGTATATCGGCCTTAAATAGGCCTACAGGCTTCAGTTCAATTTCAGTACTTTATAGTTTATTATTGTTATTATTATTGCTATAATGATTACATAAATACTACATTAAATACTAAATGCTTCAGTTCGATTTATTTACTGTATATTCTTTTTATGAGTAAACAAATACATATTATGCATTTATTTATCTATTAGGCCTAACATGGTACACTCATTTAGTAAAAACATAATTCAATATATAAACTTATTACCCAGTAAATTTTAATGAGACTTAATTTAATCGACCCCCCATAAATGTTTGGGGACGGGCAATTTAAAGACGCTTCTCAAATAATTAATTAAATTATTGTCCCGAGTGATCCCGAAGGTTAGCCATTCCAGACTATATTTTTATCCAATTGATTTTATCCATCACTCGGGAATGAAGTACCGAGTAAATAAAAAAAAAAAAAAAAATTTAAAAAAAAAAAAAAAAAAAAAAATTAATTAAATCCCCCCCTTTGGCAAAATTAATAAAAGTGTACCCTTATAGGGCAAAAAATAATGATTGAAAAATAAAACGAGACATTCATGAATTTTTAATGAAATCAAATACCAAGGATGTCATTTGCGTGGTTGGTCATCAGTGCATCAATTTATCAGAGAAAATCTGTCACAAACTTAAATCTTAGCTACGCTAATATTTAACCCTTCCCCCCCCTTTAAAAAATAAAATTACCGCCCCGAAAAAAAATCCGTCTATCAACTCAGTCAAATAATCCCAGATGAAAACTATATCTTCATACAAAACCCAAGCCAAAATATAATCAATGACTTAAAAAAGATCATCAGATTTTTTACTTTAGAAATGAACTTCTCTAGTTTTAAACATTATTAGTCAATCCCTTACTATTCAGTTTAATAAAGATTAATGCTTCTAATTACCATAATTACGCTGTTAATTAAAATAAATGTAACTGACCTGATCAAATACACGTCCCTTTTTTCATCTGGCGAAATTTTTAGGAAAAATTTAAATCAAAGAAAAAAGAAAATAAAAAAATTCACTTTTAAAAATTCTCGACTTTGAACTAAAATCTCATTTCCCGCAATACTGGCTGACGTCCATCCAATCTACTGCCAAATAGTCAACCCACTTTTGACTGCATTTTTGGTAGGTTAACTTTACATTTAACTTAACTTCATTCGTAGGTAATAATTAGATTAGCGGAAGTTTTTAGTAGATTAGATAAAGAGTTACATAACCAGAGAAGTTACAGAGACAAGCCTAGCGGTAGACTCAGCCGTTCGTTTATTTTATAATGAAAGTTTATTTGATTGAAAAGAAGTATTAACATTATCAGACGAAAAATAGTCCGATTTGAAAGCTACCCGATGCAGTATTTGGTACCATTATTAACAAAATAAGTCGGCAAAGAGTCTATTATTTATCAACTAAAATATATTAACGATCAGAGTTTCAAGAAAAATGATCTAAACGAAAGATGAAAATTATTTTCATTCTTTTTTTAGCTACTATAATAGTAGTTTATGATAATAGTTATCATTTGAATCTTTTACTGGGGTGGAGAATTCATGCCCCCCCCCCCCCCATTGCAAATAACGTCCCTATTCTTTAAATAGACCGTTCTGTTATAGGTTAGGAGGGGTGGGGGGTGTGTGTATTTTTTGGCATAGATAAGATTATGATAGAATTTGAAATATTGATTTTTTAAAATTCAATTATATGTGAAATAAAGTCAAAAACAACTACACAAATCAATTCACCAACAATGCTTATTATTTAGCATCAATGAATTCCAATACATCAAAATGCATAACATTGTAACAATAACAAAGAAATATGCACCAACGATGCATATAATAGCATTATTAATAGTAAGTAAGACGTGAAAATGCATAATAACGTCATAATAGCGCATGATAATGCAACACTAATGCATACACACGCATCAAAACATCATAAAAATGCAATCTTAGCATAAACTAAAGCATAACAGAACAATATTAATGCTGCAAGTTACAATTAGCTGAAATAAATAATGAATCGAAATTATAGCAAGAGATATATTGTAATAATGATAAATTAGTTTTTACTATGATAAAAATTATACGACAAAATATGAAATGAAGAGCAAAAAGAAATTTAGCAGAAAATGTTCAACTCTAATATTCGACTGAAGATCAAATGAAAGAAAGCATGATTTAATTTTGTTTATTTCATAAAATTTTAATAAAAAGCTAGTTTTACAAGCGGTCAAAAATTAACTAACATCTAAAATTAATGCAATAGATATTACATATACGCAAATTCCATACGATCATTTCATAATTACAGAACGAATGATTATGTAATAATAAGCATTAATTACATAAAATTTAATTTAATAACTTATAAGTATACTTCAAACAGTATACTAATGTAACAACTAAAATACTCGCCAACTAAAAGTACTTTTCTAAAGTACTTACAAATTTTTTATTTAAAAAAATTGCACTGTTCTCAGTACTTAATCGATTACTTCAAAACACAAGAACGAAATTTGAAACTACATTCTGTTGCTTGCAATAATTAAAAATAATAATGGATTTAAAATAGCTGCAAGTTAAATAAAAAAAATAACTGTATTGCATAGAAATATTTTGCAAAAATTCTGCTCGGCTAACAGGGGTCCCGTCATCCCCCCCACCATCCCCCAGCATATTTCTGTAGAAGCATAAAATATAAGAAAAATCTGAAAAACTTCGCGTAGTTTGAAAATACATCAACTTAAATATAATATTCAATTGTATTTGTATTTTAAAATAAAGTCAGCTCATTAAGACAATACTATCATTTCTTATTTACATTAATAGTCTCTATATTATTACATTATATTAAATTATTTTAGCATCAAATTAGAAATTATATCTTTAAAAATATGATTTAAACAAGGTTAGGAAAGGTTAACATCATTAATTATATAGACCTTCTTCAGGCGATGCTAAGTATTAGGGTTAGAAAAATATAAGAATATAAGAGCTATTAGGTTATATTAGGGTTAATGTTTAGTGCTAGATTATGTCATAACCTTAAATCAGTAAATAGCAATGCTAAATATAGCTCATTAAAAGTCTGCGTATTTTCAAAACACGCAACTTTTCAAAACACATTATAACAGAGCCAAAAGTTGTTCTTGAAAAAAGCAATATTTATGGACTTATAAATAATGAACTGATATACTGATATACTAATCAATTAAATAACTAAATGAATGCAGTATATATATATATATATATATATGTTCGAAATATGCATACATATCATGCAGAATTCATGGTCGTGCATATTTAAGCTAAATTAGACAATTTGTATTAAAAGCGGTCGGTTCGAAAACGTTTTCAAAGAGAAGAAAAAGTATTGCTCATTGTAAGGGAATCTTACCACAAAGGGGTTTTTAGAAATTTAAAAACACTCTAGAAAAACCCAGAATGAGAATTTTATAAAAAGTCAAACGTGGTAACTTTAAGGTTTCAAATGACACATGAAAAGATAATGTGAAATGATAATGTGAAATGATAATGTGAAATGATAATGTGAAATGATATGTGATGTGAAATGAAATATGATAGTAATAATTTGATACTCATTGATATATGTGAAATGACAATGATAAGCATGTTAAATAAATGTTATAGATTTCACATGAATAACACATACATGTGTAACAAAGTGAATATTTAATTTTTATGGTATCTTAATAATGTTATCTGAAGTTTAATGTGAAGTTTAAGCAGTCCGTTTTCAAGAATGAATTTTTAGGCTAATTTTTACTCAGTACACATTTACGCAACACATGTGTAATATATGAAACAACATACATGTAATATAATTAATGCATAATGTGATATAAACACACATTTACATAAAATGTAAATTAGTTTAACATATGTCACATAATCTCAACAATTCACATAAAGTGAGAAGTGCGTATAAATGGTACTCATTTTAATGTGAAATAGATGACAAAGAGATGCTATATCTTTCACATAATGTTGTCTGAAACATATGATAATAAAACACGTAAAATTCACATGAAACAAATGACATACTTG
The DNA here is from genome assembly GCA_034700105.1 of Oconnorella tubifera. Lineage (NCBI taxonomy): Eukaryota > Metazoa > Annelida > Clitellata > Enchytraeida > Enchytraeidae > Oconnorella > Oconnorella tubifera. The sequence goes on along the minus strand of JAQIXG010002106.1, from coordinate 7,791 downwards.
GTGCCGAAACATACCGCTAAATCTATGCAAACATATATGCAAACATATGCACACATATTTTCACAGTCATAAGCAACACGCAAACAGCAATGGGCCCATTTAAAAAAAAAACAGAGTGGGGGGGGTATGAAGAAAAACTGAATCATTTATTTTCTCTAGTTTTAAACATTTTTACGTATTATTAAAAAAACGAAATCAAATAATTTCACATGTGTCTAAAATTTCAGAATTTATTAAATAACCGTTATAATTTAAAACTAATTTTTTTAATCAATAAATTCTAACCAGAAATTTTAAACCAGGGGTCAAAGATTGCCCGTACATCTCCCCCCCGCCCTCTCCATACACATATTTGTCGGGGCCATTTTGACGGGCATGTAATATAAAAATGAAATAGCACACATACCTATCAAGTTTTGTACGTAATTTTACCCTTTCTCAAAATCACCAATTTCGTAGCAAAAATTTCAAAAACTTGTTTCATGCAGGAAAATTATTAGCCCGAATTAAAAACAAAAGGATTTCAAAAATCAAAAATACATCAAATTAATAAATAGAAATAATAATAATATATAGCAGTAATGAAATATAAATTGTAACTATAAATCATTGCTAATGTTAATTTAGTAATTAGATTTAAATTCTGATGAAATATATCAAACCCAGAGCTGGATCAGTCAGTTGTAAGTTAGCATTAATTTTGTAATTAGTTTATTAAGTTAAACGTCAATTTTAGTTGAAATACATTATTACATAAATTGCATAAACAAAATAATGGTCTACCAAAATATTGATAACGCACTGTAGCACATTATAACATATTATAGCACATTTATAACACTTTATAACACATTTATAACACATTATAGCACATTTATAACACACTATAACACATTTATAACACATCATAACCCTTTGGGTCATTTCTCAACAACAATACAGTCGCACAATAAAAACAAACTTAAAAATAATTAGAAATAAAATTACATCAAATAAACTAAGAAAGCGATTGAGTAGAATGTGACATTAAGACAATTAAAATTGTCCTTATTAATGATAATTAAATGATAATAAAAAATAATAATGTTGTTATAATCTTAACGCAAAACTCATTCTGTTGTCTCTTAAATTTTTCTATTAAAGTGAATATTATGATGAAATGTTTTACGATAAAAACTAAATTGAAAATTTAAGACAAAAATTTAAGAAAAGTAAATTTGGATTTCAAGTAAACTGTAAGTAAGAGTGACATTATAGCACAGATAGAAACACAAACAAACAAACAAACAGTATGTCACACTGGAGAGATTACCAAGCATTGTTGTGTTCATTTTATTTTGGCAACATTAATATAATGTATAGCAATATAAATGTTACCAAACAGTAACATTACTGTAATGTGTGGCAACATTACTATAATATGTGGCAACATCACTATAATGTGTGGCAACATCATTATAATGTGTGGCAACATTACTCTAATGAATAGCAACGTTACTCTAATGTATGGCAACATTACTCTAATGTATGGCAACATTACTCTAATGAATAGCAACATTACTCTAATGTATGGCAACATTACTCTAATGTATGGCAACATTACTCTAATGAATGACAACATTACTCTAATGTATGGCAACATTACTCTAATGTATGGCATTAACTTGCCAATCAATATTTAATGGCAATATAGATCAACACTGAAAAGTTTTGCTTTAAAATAATCAACAGAAAACCGCAATTATCAAGAAAGGACTAAAGTTTACGGATTCTTGACCACCATTTTGTTTCAAGATGGCGGGCGATAGTAAAATTTTGGCGTGACCTTACAGGAGTGAACCTCATGCGATTTATAAATTTTCAAACCTGTTGATTTTGTAGTTTTTGAGGAATTAAAACTACAAAATCAACAGGTTTTGCAGTTTTGATCGATAAACAAACAATAATAAACAAATAAACGAACATATATGATATATACATAAATATAACTACTCATTTATTTCCTAATACAATACTCAACAAGTTAGCACAGAAATGATAACACAACCTATAAACAACAAACAATAGCGATAATATACAACAGACGATGCATATACAAACTGTACGTATATACGATGATTGCATACAGGAGATTTATATACGTATTGCTCTAAGTCACATCAGCACAAATTTATGCCATTCAGTGACAATGAGTCAATTATTAATATTCAATCATCATTATGCTAATTTGATGATAATTTGTGAACTGATTGTAAAGAAACTGAGTGATGAGTGAACAGTTAATGTAGTCAACTAAATAGTTGTCTAGAAATTTAACAATAGCAACTATAATCACTATTAATCATTATTTTATAAATTAGAAATATGATTATTATAATCATCTATAGTTATTATTTAGACAGTTACAATATAGATAGTATAGATATAGGTTATAATCATAAACATGAAGAGAACAAGTTACAAAAATGCTGATTCAGCTAAGTTCAAAACCAAACTTGTAACTTCTATGAAATAATGCTACGTAATAAATTAAATGCATTTAAATTTTAAGATAAAGAAACATATCCTAAAGACTTCAAATCATCAAAAAATTAAATTTACATAAAAATGTGCGTAACTTTATAACTTATTGTGCAAGGCGTATAACGCAAACAGAGAGATGCACCACTTACGATAAAAAGATGCACAATGCTTAATAAAATGTTTATGCGCATCGTGCTGATACAGCATGCAATAAATACATAGCACTCAGGGGCAATAATAGGCGCAATATGCAATAAATTGGTGCAACAAAACGACACATTAGTGCATCACAATTATGAGTATAAATCAAGTGGTCTACTGTTCATCTACGCAGTCAACAAGCAGCGTACAAACGCTTCAATCAGTACAAAGTTCTGTACAGTTTATAAATGGCAAATAAAACTAACAATGTACACCTAAAGTACAGCAAACAAAGAGTGCACAAAGTGTACACTTGTATACATATCAAACAACTAACATCTACATAGTAGTTTATAAGCTGTACAATTCAGGGGTTCAGTCCAGCGTCCAATTCGTCCTAGTCTATCTACATCGATATCACTTTTGTCTCAATGGGTTCAAACGACGTAGGTTCAAATAGTGAATGAATGAAAAAGTAAAACAGAAATAAAAAACTTTCTGAGAAGTTTCTAGATTTTTGAAAAGTTCACACATCAGAGGCAGTAATCTCTTCAATCATAAGCCTCCTACAGTTGAGGTCAAATTGTTTACAAAATTTCCAGTCAGTGGATTAAAGCCTCCTCTACTACAGGCTGCATCAAATCAATAACTGGAAATTGAAAACCTTTTCCAGTACGGGCTGTATTGCATTAAATCTCCTTAATGAAACGATGATATAACTTACAATTCCCATTCTTTTCCAAATTAAAAACCTCTCCCATTCAGGACATTATTCCATAAACCTCCATAACTTTAGGTTGCATTTCTCATTAATCCAGTTTTACATTCAAAACCGCCTTCACTACAGGCTATATTCATTTCTAACTCCAACTGAAAACTCCTTTCATTTCAAGTCTAACTAACACTTCAAATCCAACTAAAACCTCCCACACTTCTGGTTCCCATCCTCCTATCAGTGACTCAAATTGAGAACCTCCTTCATTAGAGGCTGTATTCCTTCAGGATTGACTTTAAGCAGCACATGAGAATGTTCCTCATTGAGATTCCGAATGTCCGTCAGTTTCATGAGTAGGCGGGGGAAGATGGCCCTCGCTGTGGCCCCGGGGTAGCGGGACCCCACGTAGCTCTGCAGCAGGGTGGAGTAGAATTCCTGCTGGGCGGACACGAGGTCCCTGCGACCCCCCTCCCCCGCACGGTCGGGGGAAAATAAAGAAATGACGAGCAGAAGAATTAGGGTTGTCTCATCCGCCTAAAATAATCTCAATTTATATTTTTATTTATATTCAATTGATTTTTCGATTTAAATTTAAACATTCAAAATGAAGGGCTAAGAATGAATTTTAAAATCTAAAATAGTCAAATAATAATAATATGACTTAAATTAAAGTCATAAATTTTGTCATAAAAAACTTAACTATTTTCACTACGAAACAGAATGAAGTAAATTCTTTTAAAAACTCAAATTCATAACTTTAACTGAAATACCACAGCTTAAAAAATAAAGTAACAAAGCAGTAAGTAATAACCAAGGCGCATTAGAGAAGTGATAAAAAAACTGGACTCGGACGCAACAGATCCAGGTTCGAATCCCGGATAGCTCACTATTTCTAACTCACTGCACCCTTCAGTAAGATGCTTTAAAAATAAACAACGTCTTTGACATCGTTCACATATTACGATAATCCAGACATTAAACTTAACCTCATGTATACCTCTAAATACAAATGTCGTAACTAAACATTATAACTGTCTCACTTGTAAATCTATGGCAAGAGATCGTACAAATTTCATATGTTCTTCAAACAACCCTGTGCCTGTCTCTGCATTGCGCAGCTGATCTACGTTCATAGCGCGCGTGTCTGGGGAGTCCAGGGGGTCCAAGAAGTGGAGACGCTCCTTGTCAAACGTTATAACTGACCGGATGATGAGTAGCTCTATACTGCCACCCTTCAGGAGGTGGATCTGATCTGACTGGGGGAGGGCCTGGGGGGAGAGTAGCAAATAAAAATCTTACTAAAGGACACAACAAGTGATAGCGTTCAGTAGATATTATATTATTTTATTTATAAATAATTTGAAAGATTAATATTATATTATTATAGTTAGATATTGTACTATTGTATTTAAAAATAATCTCAGAGATATTATATTACATAGATATTTTTGGTAGATGTTTCATTGAGAGTCTTACTAAAGGGTGCAGCAAGTGATAGATTTAAATAACGAAAATAAAAATAACAGTAAAGAGTTTGATACTCGATTTAATCAGATAGTTACACGAAGTTAATATTATCAATAACCTTAAACAAAACCCCCCTCACAGTGTTACCACTAACCTCAAACAAAACCCCCCCTCACAGCGTTACCACTAGCCTTAAAACAAAACCACCCCGCAGCGTTACCACTAACCTTAAACAAAACCACCCCGCAGCATTACCGCTAACTTGAACAAAACCACCCCGCAGTGTTACCAATAACCTTAAACAAAACTACCCCGCAGCGCTACCACTAACTTGAACAAAACCACCCCGAGTGTTACCAATAACCTTAAACAAGCCCCCCCCCAAAGCCTTACCACTAACCTTAAACAAAATCCCCTCACAGCATTACCACTAACCTTAAAAGCTCGTATCTGCTTGGCCATGGCTATAACGCGACGTATACTCAACTCGGCTATATTAACGAGATCGGCAAAGCTGGCTTGATCTCTCGGTAAGTCGGCTCTATCCATTTGTATATCCAGTGATCTCCTATAAGCCGCTGACAACTCGGCAATGGCCTCTGCCCCAGCCGGACATAAAGCCATCGTCTGGGAGGACACCTCCCCAGGGGCTGCCCCACCACCCCCGCCGCAAATATTAGACGCGCTATAATTAACGGGGCATAATTTAGCGCCGCCCCCCTGCTGGCAAATATTTGACCCCCCCGTAGTGCATCCGCTTGCTGAGCCGGTGAGAGAGACGCCACCGCTGCTGCTACTGCTGGCACAGACGACCTTGAGACTGGCAACGCCTACGTAAAGGTCACGCTCACCTGGGGTCACGTACCTGAGGTGTGGTAGAATGATAACTTATAATGACATTATGATAGGGATAACTTGATGATAATGATAATGATGATAATGATTATGACATGATTGGAAAAACTTGAGGTTAATGATAATGGTGATAATGAAGATGATGACATGATAAGAACATGATGATAACAATAATAATAAAGATGGTGATAACAAGAACAACATGATAATAATGATGATAATAATGATGATAGCAACATGATAATAAGATAATAAAAACATGATAATAATGACTATGATAGCTATGATGATGACGTACATAACGCTATTCGAGTCGTCAGATGCAGTCGACATCTTTCTACATCTATTTTCCTCTATCTTCCTCCTCTTCCTCATCTTCTCCTCATCTGTCAGGATGTATTCCTTCCTCATTCCTATCTCAAAGCATTTCTTGAGACGACAGCGTTTACAGAACCGACGATTAGACTGGTCCATGCGACAGCGTTCATCATAGGGACACTTAAAATAGTCCTACAGAGAGGCATCAAGTATATTCTATAAATACTTAAGTATACAGACATACAAAGTAGTCCTACAATGTATGGTCTAGAAATACTTAAGTATTTGTATAACGTTTAAAGTACGTATCATTAAGTATGTTGTATATGTACTTAAGTAGCTATATAAAATTTAAAATAGTAGCATTAAATATGTTGTATAAATATGCAAATATTTGTATATCGTTTAAAGTAGTCCTACAGAGTATCATCAAGTATGTTCTAGTATCTGTATAACATTTAAAGTAATATCATTAAGTACATTCTATAGATACTTCAGTATTTGCTATTACCCAATTAAAATATTATATTAAATAATGTGTAAGCGTACAATCGTAAAAACAATTTCTCTCAATAGCAATTTGATATCGATACTAATTGCATAAAAATTACTAATAAAATAGTTTAACTAAATTATAGACAATTTGTCTAGATTGCAATTTGACTAAATAAACAAAAATTAATAAAAGATTCATAAATAAAACTAAGAACCGCGCTACTTACAATTCCTTTATGCGCGTTGCGTCTAAAGAACGCCTTGCATGATTCACAACTGATAGCGTCAAAGTTATAGCCCAACGCTTTGTCCCCACAAACCCCACACACCTTGTTGTCTTTAACCTTACGAGGTCTACCGCTCTCTGATAGGCCGGGGGGACCGGAGTGGGCGGAGCCTGGCGTATGATTGATGGGTAGGTAGTAGTGGCAGGCGGAGCCGGGAGAGTGAACTGAGTCAGTGTCTATACTGTCTTCATCCATACAATCAGGTTCCATCTTTAGGTCCATAGACAGATAGACAGAGACTGGTAGACAGACAGAAACACAGAGTAGTAGACAGGTAGAGAGACAGAGTAATATACAGACAGAGAGACAGACTGGTAGACAGAGAGACAAACTGGCAGACAGATAGTGAGTCGAACAGACTAATCAACAGAGAGAGAGAGACATACTAGTAAATAGAGATACAGACAACCAGTCAACAGACAGATAGACAGGTAGACAGACAGACTATTAAACAGACTGATAAATAAACAGATCAGATATACCAAAATTAATACTTATAATTTCTCTTAAAGTTCTTTCAAATTATCATTATTATTCAATGTATAATAATTTAATCAATATAATAATAATAATGAAATAGTGATATTGTACTAAATATAAGTAGCATTACATTAAATAGCCTTATAAGTATTGTAACTCATATATAATAATATAATAATAATAATAATCTACTACATAATCTAATATCTGCCACTGATGCAAACAATATATTAATGAATAAATCTTTTCAACTATAATTAGGACAAGTATTATTATTATTTAATGTATTTTATAAATAAAGCAACATGTGTTACCGCACCTCTGCTTAATACTGTCATAGTATTAATACTAGTACTATTAGGTTACATTAGTCTAAATTCGTCTAAAACTATTCTAAACTGTTCTAAACTAAGTGACTTTAAGCCAATATACTGCAATTAAGTACTCATTTTTGTACTTGGTACAAAAATTAGCATTGAGAATAAAAATCAGTTTAGTTAAATAAATGTA
>JAQIXG010002105.1:0-18814 GCA_034700105.1 Oconnorella tubifera | reverse complement strand
CTCTCTCTTGTACTGAATCCCTAAGTTTATTTCCCCCTAAAGAATAGTCTAAGTTTTTATTTGTTCTACCCATATGCCATACAGTACATCTGTCAGTATTAAATTGCATTTGCCAGTCTACTGACCACTGAAAGATTTTATTTAAATCATCCCTAACTGATTGCATATCATTATCCTCACCTACCCTTCCCCCAAATGTGTCGTCAGCAAATTTACTTAATTTCGAAACAATACCCACGTTACGATCATTAATATAAATTAAAAATAAGAGTGGACCGAGAACCGATCCTTGAGGAACTCCACTTTTAACCTTTTGCCAATTGGAATATGTTTTATTAATGCTGACTGTCTGCCTTCTCCCAGTTAACCAACTTTTAACCATCCCAAAACATTACCCTGTACACCACGAGCAGATCATTTCTTATAAAGTCTTTGATATGGTACTTTATCAAAGGCTTTAGCAAAATCTAAGTAAATAATATCAACTGGTTCCCCCTCATCTAAACTATAAGTTATATTTTGAAGGAACTCTAAAAGATTAGTAAGACAAGATCTACCTTTAGTAAAGCCATGCTGACTTTTCCTAAAATGTTTATACTGATTCTCTTGCTGTTCATAAATTGATAATCCCCTTTGTCTCTCCTCGGTAAAATCCCCATTATGCTTATTTTTCTATATTTATAATTTTTAATTCCTCTATTAGACCCTGATATTTTTTCATTATTAACTCAGTCCCATCCCTATGTAAATTATTCGTTCCCACTGAAATTATGAGGTGACTTTCTAGTTTGTCATCAATTAATGTGATTTTTCGCGTTATGTCTTCAATTTTTGCCTCCCCATAATCAAGTGTCCCAAACATTACATGGTTTAGCATCGAAATACTTTAAAATTATTTTATTTGAAAGTTGTCATTACGTAAAAATTACTTTTCGAAGGAAAATACAGAAAACGTTAGAAAAGTTCCTGAATTTTTGTGACCAAGTTTAAATTACTGTTACTTCTAAAACACCACCGATATAATAAATGATTCTACAGTGTATTGTAGATCATTTATGAACTTCGATATTTCTGCTTCGATATGAAGCTAAATTTTGATCTTGTACAAGCTCCTTGTGTTGCAAGCGTAAATAAACAAATATTAATATGAATTAAAAAAAGACAAAGTCTAATTTTGTTAATATTACAAATTTAATGAATCAGGGTTGACATTTCATTTAATTTTACTGCCTTTAAATAATTTTATAATTCACAGAAGTGTGTCACGAACAAGAATGAAGGCAATTAAGAACGATGATCACTTGGACTAAAAGTAGTACTAAGTACAGTTTCCTGAATTGTTGGTAATATTTTCAAAGTCTAGCATTAGCATTTAAATGAACCATTTAGGTAATTGCATTCTATAAAACATACTCATAAGAGCCCGCGGAGTAGTTCATATAAACTAATTATCAGTCTAAATATCTGATCAAATTACAACCATTATTCACTTCAGAAGACACCGATTTGTAAATGAATCGTAATAAAGCAAAATAGTGAGAAGGAGAGAAAAGTAAACGAATTGATTTTATCACGAATCACTATTGTAAACAAAAAACAGCCTTGATAAATAAAAAAAACGCTTTAACAAAAAAAATAAGCATTGGCGTAATTAAGATAATGTTTAAAGTGTAATGCATAGCAATTTAAATTAATGGAGTCAAAAGATCACATTAGGTAGTAATAAACTCTCTATTATTCACGAATAATAGAGAGCTAATTAATTTAACTTATTAACAATTTGACTAAGAATATCCAACAGAAACAGTACACAATGTGATGAAATTTAGTTTTAAATTAACGATAAGAAACAATTTCTCAAACTTGCTGCACCCTTTCGTAAGGTGCTTAAATTGATAGCTACGTCTGAGACATCGTTAAAATACAGTAATACATGACGTTAAACTTAACTTATCAATGTCATGAAAATTGTAGAATACGTCCAAAGGCATATTAACAATTTTATCAATAAGATCACAAGTTTTTCAAGCCCTACAGACAACTTTGATATTATATTTTTAAATTAATCACTTAATGTTTACCTCAAATTCAAGCTCTGGGACTGTGATCCTCAAATGAACGTTTGGTGCATTTGTGACTTCAGCCACTGTTTTGTTATTTTCCAATAGAATGTCCTGAAGCGTCGTATCCATAACTTGAGGCAAGAAGAATTATTTTAATATTAATCTGAAATAAAACGGAGAGAGCTTGTATTGATTAAATGAATTTTAAATTCTCAGTATTAAACAACACAAACAGTACACAGACAATTTTAATAAATCATAGGATTAATGTTAATAATATGCCTATCAGGTAATCACAATAATGCCTGTTCACTAAAGCTGCCTATTAATTAGTGCGAATCTCGATTATCAGTAATTAATAACGAGAATCTTTCTGTGTAATTTTTAAAATAGCAGCGGTGTCATTATCTAAAGTTTTAAGAAACTCTCTTCATTTCAAAATTATATAGAGTAGGCCTACCAATCTGTATCAAACCAATCTGTATTATTAATTTATTACAGAAAAGGGTCACTTATCTATTCAGGAATTTTTATGTTCAATAAACATTACTATATTAGTGTGGAATGCAATCAATGGGCCCTAAATTACTGTATTTTGTAAATATTCGTAAAATAAATGTTCTTTAAAACGTCGAAAGGTTAATAAACTGTATTAATACACTATAGTGTAATTATAGTGAACATAGATTTTTTCGTTTGTTAGTTCCTTTACATTTTGTAGTACAACAGAAAAATCTGCTATTACAGCTTAAGTTATAACGCGTATATACTTAATAGTTTAAAGTTTATAGCTGTGTCTCTGTTCCACTGAAACTAAAGGCTATAAAATGATATATTGTTTCACATTGTCTATGTAATCAAATGATAACATCATTTAAGTATTATGCTTCATTAGATTAAATTTTCACTTTTACGTATTTTTGACAATGATTTCAGTGATAATTTAATATGTCGTTATGATAATATATTATCCAATATTATTATATTAGTAACACAGCCTACAATGTGAAACTCTACAGTATTTTATTACTTCCTCAAGAAAATTACTTAATAGTACGTTATTTTAAAATGTATACGTTAAACAAAGAAATTATTATAATTAGATATTTGTTGGACTATACTATAGAGCTTTTTCGTCAATCTCAATGCAAACCTCCTTATTCAAAATATTAGAAAATCTTCGATAACCGAAGCATTTCAAAAACGAAGAAAATAAATGAAGTTGAAATGAATACGACATTTCATATATCGAATAATTAACAAATATCAAAATATAAAAAAAATATACGTGTATTTTATTTACATCATGTGGTGTAGAACGAAGTATCTCATCAGACAAGTTATTAAACTTTTTGGTAACTTATTGTTTTGGCAATCGTTATTGAAACTGATTAACTTTGAATATTTGATCAAATCAAAATATAAATTATTTAATTTTAAATATCATATGCGAAACATTGCTACTTTTCATAATCAATTTTTAAAATGTGATCAGCAGATCTTAATGCAATGCTCAGATGATCTTGAGTTTATCAACACATATTTTCTCTGTTGTCGATTATAATTAGTCATATTTGTTGGAGTAGAATTATCAAACCTTGTGACACTTAGCACGTATCATGCAGCACACTGCGCAGATAACAGTGAAATAAAAAGTTTAATGTTATTAAAAAACTACAGTATCTTGAGCCTTGACCCTGCAACTTTCGAGTTTTGTAAATGATAATTGAATTCATTTCAAAACTTGAAATTTAAGCCCGCTTATCATAACTATAGAGAGAAAACAAGTAGAAGTCATCCATCGGAGAAGATCGCATATTGCATATTACAATAATCCAATGCTAATAACGAATTTAGAGTCTTATTATAACATAGAACAAATATTGTTATTTTACTGTTCTCTGTTGAGATCCTACATAGAAGAAAATAAAATAAAAAACAGTTGGGAAAGACCAAATGGGAAAGTAGAACAATTTAGTCGTTCATATTTATTTCTCCGAAGGGCTGTGCTCCGAAATTTATTCAACTTAAGTATATTGTTCATAAAATATTTAACACGTTTATAGCACAATTAGCCCGATTTTACAGTCTAAAGAAGTTATAATAACAATATATTTATCATAAATAATTTGATGACAGTAATTTACCATAAATTAACATGTAGTTTAACTGCGGACATTTTCTGTCACCGCTTCACATTCAATTCATTGATATATTGGTAGCATATAGGCCCAGTTATGTAAGTTATGATTATGTTATGTATAAACTTTCTTTAATGAATTCTAAAAAGTCAATTACATCAGCTTACTGTTAATATCAGTAAGCGTATTATTATAAGATAAATACAATCGTATACTTTTATTAAGTTATATTCAAACACTTTATTGCTGAAGAATTAGTTATATCAAAAAATGAAAAAACCCAAACAAGTTCAAAATAAATCAAGAGTGATATCAAACACAAAGCATATTAGGCACATAAATAAAATAACAAATCATATCCATGAACCAAACCCCTGAAAGAAAAAATCTTTAGTTCTTAAATGAATTTTTATAAGGACATATAATAGGCCTACGGCTAAATGCACAGGAGAGATTGCAGATTCTGAATATTTCTGCTAAAACAGAAAAATATTTCTAATAATCTTTTTGATATTAGAAATATTTTTTCTAATAATCTTTTTTCAAACTGGTTGTTTTATGTATAAAGTATGAAATGGTATGATTTCAAAGTCTATTGTTGAACCGTTTATATGTAACAATAAAATTCACTGTTATTATACTCGTCAACGCAATCATCTATAGTATACACTTACCTCATCATAGAACTGATATAAGAAAACATTGTATTAATGTTAGAGGCATTTCAATTTGAAATTCAATACTCTATAGATTCAAGACTCTGTAAAATATACATCTGCAGTTTGTTTATTTAAAAGTTAATTTAGAAGTTATATTCTACAAAACTATATTTGATTTTAATCTGTGCTTAATTATTATTATATGGATAAGTTTATGTTGCTTTTTATAAATGTGTGTGTACGTAGGTGTATGAGTGTTTCTTCCTTTTTTTATTTTATATGTATTTTGAATTGTTATAGATATTTAACAAAGTACATTAGGGTCCCAACAAAAGTATGTTTTGCTTCTTGGATCTTCCTTAAGTTGCAATACGTGTTATAATGAAGACATTATATGACTCTACTATTACTTTATCTACAACTCTATTACTTTAGATATCGTTTATTTACCTTTGAATAAAATTTGATTTGATTTGATTTGATTTGAGATATCCGTTATCCAATACAAGAAATGCTCCTTATTTTCTATTTTATTTATAATTTTCATAGTTCTATAATTTTAAAAATTTGAAACTTAAAATATCAAAAAAATAAACACAGCCTAATACTTCAAAACTGTATGCCTAAATAGGAAAACACGTACGAAAGGAGAGATTTCAATTACGGGGGAGATTGAGCAATTCACCTAAAAATTTCACAAAAATTTAAATTTTGGTATGGACCTCTCCTCGTAACGTGAAGAGGGCCACAGTAAATCAATTCTATCCGAAATGTGGTAGGATTGCATTGTCAAAAATTAAATTGTTTTGAGGATTAGATGAGGCGGTGCTGAATCTGCTGATGAAAAATTATAATTACGAGAGAGGGAATTGTGATACAGCGCTGCAATTTACAAGCCTAGTTAAAAGTTACAAGTCTAGTTACAAATTTAGTTACAAGTCTAGTTACAAATTTAGTTATAAGTCTAGTTACAAATCTAGTTATAAATCTAATTATAAGTCAATGCACTTGGAGCCCTCATAATTTTACTACCAAAAACCTACCTGAATAAACTACTGACAGTAGCTTCCTTGCACCTCATTACATAAACCAGATGCTTAGTATTAACATCTGAATATATCTGATTGTAATATTGAGCCTATACAAGGAGCAGTAACTGAACAGATTAATCTTGAAATTGACCTAACAAAAAACAGGTTTAGTTGAAAATTTACTATTACAGTAGAATGCAGATAGATTCAGCAATTTTTTTCCCAGTAATTACTGAATAACTTTATGCATATTATTATAGACCTACGTTCATAAAATGAGCAGGCGACTATCTGCCTAGGCTATTTCAAGTAGGCTACAAGGTGCGCGTAGGCCTACACTGAGCATAGAGTCAGTATTTTGATTGATTTTTAAGTGGATATAAAGAAAGATAATCAGATTATAATCAGTGGTAAATCCAAGATTTAGTAGAGGGAGCGCAAAATTTAATTATTTACTTCGAGATTTATTATAAAGAAATCATTTTTACTACAAGCAAAATTATCCTACCCAAAACAACTTCTCTCTTTTGGACAGCGACAGAGGGCAAAAACTGTTATTTTATTCCATTCAAACCAAATAATATTTAGATCAAGATGGAGTCAAAGCCCAATGTGTCCCCCCCCCCCCCTCTACATATATCATCTAGATCAATATATGCCAACTGAGTGCACAAGCTAGACTAAATGAGAAACCCTTGCTACTTGGGTTATTTTAGTGGCCTCATTAATGCATTATCTGAAGTAAGGATGGGGATGCTCACACTTAATTTGAAAAACTTTTCTTCGTTTTGAATACCCGGTATTCAATTTTTGATCCTTTTCTTTTTTGATCTCTGTTCCTACTTTTTGAGAAGGACTAAACGATAATATTAATGCTGTAAAGTTTTTAACGACTCAATTGCAAATTGTAGCATTTAAATTTTCATGACAAAGATATTTCAAGAAATAATCAATGCTGCTTGCCATTCTTCTCAATGCGCCACTGCTTCCTGATCTCTAAAATCGTCTAATCTCAACTCTTATCGCTGCATGCTTTATAATTAATTTGGCTATTAGGCTGATAAACCATTACACAATCATTAGCATTGTGCGAATGTTCATAAAATATACAGAAAACGTTTGCAGAATACAGAATGCAGAATAAAATATACAGAATACGTTATGTTTGTCTAATTTGTTCCCATCGTAAACTCTAAACAATCATTTTCATATTAAAATATATCAAAAACGAGCTTTAAAATATAATAAGCTTGAATTTTGAGAGATAAATATCATCATGGAATTTAAATCTCAGGCCAATGATTATCAACTATTATTATTGATAATGTTGATATGTGTCAGGAACGAGTGAAATCAAAAAGTAGATCATAATTATATATTAATGCAACCACACCCAGACTTGAGATAAAGCTATAATTTTGAGCAAATTATACATTCCACAGTTTATGATCTAACATTTACGATTATTTAAATTTCTACCTAAACCAATTAAATGTATATGATGACTTTTAATTACTAACAATAGGCGTTGGCTCTAGATAATCACGACACATCTTTAATTTAAAGAGCTGATACGGAATGTGTAAGACTGAATATTTTTATATTTCGATCTATGCCGTTATTATACTGTACTGTTTTAAATATAAACTATGACAGCGGTGATAATAATATCACTTAAAAAGTGGCATAAACAAACAAGAACGATGTTCACGACTATAACAAACTTAAACAGAGGATAAAATGAAGAAATTTAATAAATGAATCGTTAATAGTTAACGCAACGTAGCATTAACATTCGATAAAACTCATTAACAGAATTCATTCTAATTGTCATATTTTACTTTGATCTATATTTATACCGTAAAATACAAGTTATTGTATAAATACATCACGCGCTTTTTTATTCATGGAAAATATTAATATGTTCTAAAAAAACACATTTTTAAAAGAATATTTTTGGAAGCACATTCGTCTATACAATTTTTCCAGTAAACGTTTTTTTTTTATAAAATAAAGAAAGGGGAAGAAAGTCTCAAGAAACTCGATTTGCGAACATATAATCTCCTTTCCTTAAATCTACTATTTCGCCCACTTGGTGATTATGAGATCTTAATTAGGATGATAGAGTTACTGACTTGAAAGTCATAATAATTAGCTGATGACGACGAATGAAAATATGCAGTGAAAATTACGACAAAGGGGTGATAAAATTTAATATTCTATCATATCAATGAGATTAGGCTCTATTGGTGCTATAATATTCGTGAAATACGGTTTATCATCGCTTGAAATGTAATTACTAATTACGGCTACAAACCAAGCCAGTTAGGAGCCTAATGCCATTGATTTGGTGTTAATTTGTCTGATTAATAATGTGGTTATAATATGAAATTGGTTGCCAGTTTAGTGCATTCAGGAATGAACCAGAACTTATGAAGAGGGGGATTAGTTATCTGCAAATTCTGACAACCTTGTTTTGCTCTGTACTATATGGGAAACATACTGTAATCAAAACTTTCTTGAGACGATATTTTTACAATCTGATACCGTTATACAAACTAATTAATTTTATTTGAAATAAAATATTTCTTCAAAGCAACATACTATTCTATCAAAGAATGTTTCATATTTAATTCTTGCTCTAATGTTTCTTTAAAAAAACTTAATTAGGAGGAAAGGGCGTTAATGTTATACAATTTTTATTGATTCTGTCATAAAAATAAGTGACAGAAATCATTAAAATAGTTTTTTCATCAAAACTAAAGCATTTCCGATCGACACACTATACCTCTGGCATATTCGATATATTCATTTCCTTCAACCTAGAAACGTGTTTTAACTAATGTTAAGATCAAAAGCATACGCTTATATCCTTGTCTGAGGGTGATTGATATAAATAATTTGGATCTCTAATTACCAGTAGGAATTGACTAATGATGACCTTTATAATTATCACTCAATTTTCTTTCTCAATTTGCATGTATTTGGTCTCTAGAAACGTGTTTCTATAACAGATGATTGCACAACACTAATCCACATCTTTAACATGACAAAAAAATTGTTCTCACCTCAAATTAGGGGGGGGGGATATAACCTCACAACCCCCACTTGGCTATAACCCTACTGATTACTGTATGATATTAAGATAATTTTTTTTAGAGTTTTAGCAAGAAATAGCCCAGACGTGGACTGCGAAATTATTTGAATCAAGGGACATGGAATATGATAATTTAAGTGAGAACAGTGTTATATATTAAAAATGAAGAGGGTCTGGGCATGGTAGGTCTAAATTAATTTAATCTCGGGATATCATTCATCAAGTAAGAGAGGTACTGACGGTTGTTTGGCGGCATATGCCTAATAACAGTAAATTTTATTTGATTTAAGTTAATTTGATTTAATTTAAAATTAAAAATTTAATGACGGTATTAAAATGTTAAGGGAAGAAGGATATTTGCCACCTCAGATTCATAACTTCGCCAATCATGAATCTAAGCATAAATGTTGATTATGATATAAAGATATTATATTTAAATATCTTTAGAAATATTTTGAATATCTCAAAAATACTGTTCCGTTCAACTCTTTATCATAACAAGGATTGAAAAACGACTAATTTAATTGAGACCATACTGTTATTGCTCTATAATTATTATTAATTATGTATAATTTGAATGAATTTGTAATTGTTTTAGATTATTATAATTATGATCAATATTAAATAAGTAGAATTTGTATCTTGTAAACTTGTATATTGTCCATGTCATGTCGATTTAAGCTCATTATATTTATGTTATATAGAGTGGACTCAATAATACTGGGGACTCGTAATTATTTATCATATAAGAGATAACTTTCATTTATTTCTATAGAAAATCACACGTTTAATATTGAAACTTCGCGATTTCTATCAGTTTTTCCAATTTAAATATGTTAAATTTGAACAACCAATTATTGTATTTAGGGTCAGCATCCCTCACTCGATGATCATTCTTTTCAGTCTTATATTTGTCACATATATACTTGACAATTGCATAATCCGAAAGCCATAGCAGTTTACATGACACTGTACGCGAAACAAAAACAGATATTATTAATTATCTAATGCTCTATCGAGATTACCACGTATCAGTATTTAATATGCATAAATATCTGTAACAGAAGTTATTTTTAAACTTCATATAAATAAGGTTATAAGATTAGAAAGTTTTTTTATGAAGATAAAGATTCAAGAGGTTGCGTGACTAATTATTATTTAATAATTAACGATTTTATACAAAGACGTGTTCGCTGTATCCGGTTTTATTTTATACATGTGCTGCATGATACAATACGATTTTGAATGGCGAGAATTGACCGCAATTACTATTGAAATTATGATTTCTACAGTCTTATATTTGTAAAATTTAATAAGACTAATTTAACAGAATGTTTGAGAATTTCTAGTTTCGTAATAATGTATTAAATTTATTTGACTAGGCCTACTAGGCCTGTATTTTTAATTAAATAGACTATCTACAAGAGTCGATTCTCACTTATCTATTAACTGATTCATTTACTGTTTTAATAGATCACACTGCTAAAAAGTTTGCTGACAATGATTCAATTGTCGATGGTATATTGTATATTATTAATTTATATATATGTAATTATAATAAATTTGTTACAATCTAAAGTAGTTATATATTTTAATCATATTTTACAATTTAGAAATTCTCAGGAGATCTCAAGTAACTTTGAATGAATTATTACAAACAGTCTGACTTGATTTTAGAAAATGACGGTAAATATATTTTATCATTTTTAAATATTTAAACATTTTGAAATATTTAAATCTGAACATAGTTCGAGTGTATTAATATTAACATATCAATAAAGTTAGGTGACTAAAACATTATTTTATTTAAATGGATCGCTTCTAGAATGAATTCGAGAGAGATTTAAAACGAACAAAATGACTTCAACGGATGCCGATAGTAAACTTCTCTGCAACAGCGAACCGCTGACCGGTAAAGAAAAAACTCGATTAACAACTGGAGCTGCAAAATTCAGAAACACTGCTCAGGTATGTATGAAGCCGATTCTCATAATTTTTATATTAGTAAATAAAAATTTATTTTGAATAATTGAGATTTTAGTGTTTTTAGATTTATAACTGACCTAGAATTATCAACAAGTTAAATTTGACGTTATTAAATTATACTTTTCCATGCACAGCATGCGTCAGTTTGTGATACGCGACGCGACGTATCGTTACGTAACGTATTTCGTTTCGTAACACATGTGCATGCGTCACGCAACGCATCTGCTGCCTAACGCGACGCACACAACTTATTGCTTCGCGATGTAACAAATAATCTCTGTATTTAAAATAACGCAACTGTTGCATCACATAATCATTGTGACGCATGAGTGTTGTCATGCGACGCATCCGAATTCGTCTCGATATTATAACGCGTCTGCCATCGTCGCTTCACTTTTCTGGTTGCAGCCCACGAAGCATATGTGATTGTCGGCTTGGTTCTGTAAAGTTTCGTCAGAGAACGATTCGTCAACGGACTGTTGGTCATGGACTACTCTTATAACGGACGATTCCCATAACCATTCATCTTAAACCTAACCCTACCCTAACCCTAAACCTAACAATAAACCTAACCTTAAACGGTTTAAGGTTAGGTTTATTGTTAGGTTTAGGGTTAGGGTAGGACTTAGGGTTAGGTTTAAGGTTAGTGGTTATGGGAATCGTCCGTTATAAGAGTAGTCCATGACCAACAGTCCGTTGACTAATCGTTCTCTGACAAAACGTTCTAGAACCACGCCGACAGTCACATATGCTTCGTGGGCTGGAGCCAGAAAAGTGAAACGAGGACGGCAGTTCGTTAGGTTTAAGTTAAACCTAATGAATAGTCCTTATCGTCCTTTGACGAAATGTTCGCATATCGTCTTCCTCACATGTTCCGTTAAAATCTATAATATTAGGAAGAATCTAATTTTTAAGTTTATTATTTGAGACACAACAGTTACTGTTCTACTGATATCATCACGGAATCTGCTATATACGATGCTGTGCTGTATCACCACTGATGATTAAAGTGATATTGATAAACTCATCTTTATCTCGTGTCTTCTCTTTATAAATAACGAGACTGCTGGTTAAAAGTTTCCTTGATTCTTGGTTCTTTTTGCAACTTTAATATACATTATTGTTTGTTTTTTCATCCAGCGCTTATGATATATCCGTTCCTTTTTCATATATTGTGGTTAATATTAAACTGTATTACTGTATATAATAGTTATAAGAAATCTTCTATTTGAAGTATACGGAATGTATTTGCACACATCCCTGGATTAATTGGTTTGCGTTTACAACGTATCTCTTGAAGGGTTGTAACAAAGATGCGCACTCGCGTCTTTGTTACACCTGATATGCGTTGTTGCATATTATATAAGTTTCCTTTCTGCACCTTTCACTAAAAGATATCCGGCATACGTCCGAGTTGTGACATACGTCGATCATATATTATAATCCACATGTTCAAACCAATTTGTTCTTTTAGTTTTATTTCGATTTAGTTCTTCACTGAAACTGCTTCCGTTGCAACAGAACAGCGCATGTACTGTAGCTAAATATACTGTAGCAGTAGAACAATAATATAGATCGTCGAATACGTAGTCACACCTGATTCGTTACTATGGATATTGACTATGGATGGTTAACTGTTCACAATGCTATTTCATCAACAGAGATTGCGCAGAATCATTATTTATGCAGCAGAAGACAATGTATTTAGGCCTGAAAATTAAATTTGCAGTTCGATTACATTTTTTGCATTAATTTCATAGGATTGGTTAGAACACACGATTCTAAAATAATTTTATTGTATACGTCATTGTTACGGAATTTAATACATGATTAATTTCTTGCAAGTAAAATGGCCAATAAGGTGTTACAGGTAAGCGATGAATAGGCTCTTAATATGGCAATCTATAATAATGGGTCAAAATAGTTCGATCTAATCATTAAGTCGCTTTCTACTAGTAACTCGTCGATTGAGAAGAGATGATGCTCAGAGTTTATTAACGAAGTGAGAGATAAAATTTCAATGAAATAAATTAAAAGAGTTTATTCAGGAGTTGTTGAAGAGATTGTAGTTTTTTACACCAATCGAGAGATTACTGAATAATTATATAAGTTTTTTTATTTTTTGGTTATATAGGCTGTGTTGCATATAATATCATCGTGGACCTACAGTAATTAGTAATTATAATCAAATAAACTCAACGAAATCAAATTAAACCAGTTTATAAAGTTTTCAATTTTTTCCATGTAATTTTATTTATGTTCTCGTCATGTGGCTATTGAATATTGAAAAATACTGACTTTCTAGATTATTCGAACTTTGCGAGTATTGAAGAGACCTGAAGCAGAAGTTGTTGAGGATCCTCCCGATTCATTTCTAGCAAAGTATGGAACAGCATCAGCCCATACAGTTGATCAAAGTGGAAATATTCCAGGAGCGTCACAGAAAGAATTATACAAGTAATAAACTTAATGTGAATAACAATGGGTGACATGATTTAAGAGGAAGGGAGGGGAAAGCATCTCTCCCAGTGTCCACTCTTGAAATATTAAAATTAGTTTTGGTCGTACTCAGTTTGTGAAAAAATGTTCGTCAACTTTAAAGATTGAAAATTGACTTAAGATAAATTTACAGTGTATATGTGATGATGTGAAAGATGTGAAATGAGTTACACGTTTATACAGTTGACGAAGCTGTTATAAATGAAATTACTTTGTTAATTTTTTTAATTTGGATTCTTTATATCAAACATAAACCGATGTAATTAAATTGATACACCGTAGAAAAAATATTTAAAGTTATATTAAATTAATGTATAAACATATATTGATTGTTGATTCTTCAGAAACATATTTAAGCGTTTTTGGTACACGTGGTCAATTGATTCAGCGTCACATTTCTACTACCGTTGGCTTATTGTAATTACAATCATCATTCTCTACAATCTGTTTGTTGTAATTGCACGTGCTCTTCTACCACGATTAAACGCAGACAATATTGCTGTTTGGTTTTTCCTTGATTATATATCAGATTTTCTCTACTTAGTTGATATCTTTATAGCATCAAGAAAAGGTTTGGAAAGTGGAAGCTTTTATTTTTTAAAATCGTGGGCTTTATTTATATTTGATACATAATATATTCTTTTATACTTTTCTATTCTTATGTTTGTAATAATTATCTAAAAAAATTAAACTTTTGATAACTTTTAGTCAATTAGTGTAATTTAATTTACTGTTTTTCATTATTTAGTGATGATTTCCAATATGCATTGTGTGTATTATGATGTTAACTTATCAGATAAGACAAATAAATTAATGATTATTTTTATGATTGCTAAAAAGTTTGCATACAAATTTATAAAAAATACTGTATAACAATGAAAGTAGTTTTCAATAAAATGCAATCAAAGTTTGGTTATTCTGCATGCAGCCTTATCGATTGGATTTCATGTTATTACTAATAAGAACAACAAAATAACATCTCATTGTGATAATATTATGTTAATTTTACTTTATACAGAATATCTTGAAGATGGATTAGTAGTATGTGACACCAAGAAACTTCGTCAATTCTACATGCAATCATTTCAATTCAAACTGGACTTGTTGAGCATTCTACCCACTGATCTTCTCTACATACCATTTACCATTGATATGGCCATCGTGCGCATTAACAGAGTCCTCAGGGTCACAAAAATATCAGAGTTTTTCGATCGCACCGATTCGCGAACAAATTTTCCTCATCTTTTCCGAGTAGCTCAACTAGTGCTCTATGTCATCATCATTTATCACTGGAATGCCTGTTTATTTTATCAGATAAGCAGTTGGATGGGATTTTGTCGTGATGAATTTACTTACTGTACGAGTAATGATTCGAAGTTCATGATCATAACTGATCCGGACAGTTTGATGACGACTTACACGTATATGTTCTACTGGTCTACTTTAATGTTGTCAACTATTTGCGATGTTCCTCATCCTACGACAGTCGATGAATTTATTTACGTGATCATAGTCTTCATCATTGGCATTCTTATCTTTGCCGCAATTATTGGTAATGTTGGAGGGATCATATCAAGCATGAATTCAAACAGAGAAGCATATCAGGAGAAGATGGATGGTGTTAAGAGATATATGACACTAAGGAATGTTCATCCGGATCTTCAGCAAAGAGTCATTAGGTTATTTGGTACTAAATTTACTAAGGCTAAAAGAATATGATATTAGATGATGTCTTAATAAATAAATATAAAAATCCAGGCATATAAAATATGTAGGCTAAGTAAACAATAGTGTCATTTCGTACTTGCCATTTTAATAAAATAAAAGAGTGCATTGTCATACTTGCTGCACATTACGATTGTATTCTGTATATTCTATTGTACAGACTATTTCTCGATACCGATACTAAATAATAGCGCTTGTTAATAATTGTCAATTATTAACAAGCTCTGTAAAAAACTCAAAGATCCAGAGACTCGCTGTACTGCATACAAAAAAAAGTACGTGGTTCTAACTTAGTATTCTCAGACAGAGTTTTACAAACTATTACATATTTGATCTTCTATGCAGTAATATTTGTTCCAATAATAATAATTTATATCAATAATATTTGAGTCTTGTCTATGTGAATAAATTGCAAGTTAATATCTAAGTATATGCATACACAATTTGCAATTTCATGCCATTATTTGAAATATTACTGAAATAACGACATTACATCATTTTTCAATATTATATTGTAGGTGGTTCGATTACGTTTGGAATGACAAACAAGCAGTGGACGAACAACAAGTTTTGAGTGTACTTCCTCAAAGACTGAAAGCTGAAATAGCCATGCACGTTCATCTGAACACACTCAAGAGAGTCGCTATCTTTCAAGAATGCGAAGCAGGACTTTTAACAGAATTGGTTTTAAAACTAAGACCAACTGTTTTCAGTCCAGGAGATTATGTATGTCTGAAGGGTGATATTGGTAAAGAGTTGTATATTATAAAACGTGGGAAACTAGAAGTTGTTTCTGACGATGGGTGTAAAGTTTTCGCTACTCTTGGTGAAGGAGTGGTATTTGGAGAAATCAGCATTCTTAATATTGCAGGCAGGTTTTCTATTCATTATATTTGATTACACTTATAATACATAAAATTCGCTTGATAAAATTGTATAAAAAGTACATAACATGTACCTTGATAATAAATGTTTTTGTATGAATAAATCTTGTTTTCTTTAAGGACAATTTGCATTCAGTCAAATTTTATGAGCCAATCCCTGTAACCATCCTCTCGTCTCCCTTCCCAATACAATGCTATGTACAATAAATGTTAACAATAACATTGTTTTTCCCTTCAAACAGGCAATAAAAACGGCAACAAAAGAACGGCGAATATTCGAAGTCTTGGCTACACCGATCTCTACGTTCTCTCTAAGGAAGACCTCTGGGAAGCACTGGCTGAGTACCCAGAGGCCAAAAAGAGGCTGATCGAGAAAGGTCGCGAGCAACTTCGCAAGGACAACCTACTAGATGAAGAGCTGGCCAAGACCCAGGATATGGAACAGCTGAGCACAGAGGAGAAGATAGATAGACTCGAGAGATCAGTTACAAATATTCTGCAACAGATAAATACTCTCATGCAAGATTTCAACGTTGCACAGCAAGCGTGGAAGAAGAGCATCACTGCCACAGAAATAAAACTGAAACGCCAATTAGTGGCCAGAGGATTAGAAGACGTACTGTTTTTCTATTAGGTGTTGTAGCTTTATAGATTTTATATTTATTTATTTTGCATTCGAGAATTAAAACAGAAAATAAGCGGTATAATGTAAAAAGTTTTGTCCTATGTATGCCGGTAAAACATAGATGGAATTGTTAGTAAGTACGCGAGTAGAAATGAAGTTCAGTTGGTAAATGTTTTAGATGATAAAACAAGATTGGCAAAATGTCTGATTCTGGAAGTTTGTCTCCTGATATCCATGAGAAGAAATGCAAATTAAGCATCCAATAATTTTTAAAAATCTACAACAAGATTGTCATTATTGTAAGATAATAGCATTCTTGTTTCTTTGATATTATTGTGACAGAAATAAGCAAGAGTTATTGTGATTTTTAGTGGTAATTTTGTCAATTTATTACATATTTTCTTGTATCCACTAGTAGAATAATGATAATTTAATGATAGAATTGAGTAACTTGTACTCTATTGAGTAGAATATATAGAACCTAGATTCATAAAACCTGATGAAATAACAAGCATTTTTATTCTACTGGAGATGAAATATCTTGCAACGCAGTAGTCTCATTATGACCGCATCAATCTCAACAAAGTAAAACATTTTACTGATTTTTACTACCTTGCAGAAGTTAGCTGTGCGTTAAATCAACATAGTGTTGTCAATTCGATGTAGACTCAATGATTGTAAAAAGATCTGAAGCTGTTATCAAAAAATATAGTTTCAAGGCTATGCACTGCTGAGCTGCTTGTAAGTTGTAGTAAAAGTTAGATAATAAAATATGTTCGACTTATGTGTACAATATCCTATAGCTGTAGTACGCGTGCAGAGCTTGCATATCTTTACTTACAATTAATTTCATGTTTTTCATTCCATTAGGTCATATATTTAGTGCATAGTTTTAAAATATCGCACAAAATGTATAAACTGTATGCCTATTCTAATATATCAAGCTTATCTATTGTTTTAAAGTTATGATCTGTCTATAATAATATGCAATTTGAAAATTTCACACTTTTAAACAATTATTTATATTTTATATCAAATAGATCCACGCTAGTTAGTTTTAGATGTTATTATATAACATATTTAAAATTTAATGAAGAGATATAAAAAATAATACATTGCTTTAATTTTCGGTATACAAAGAAAATCTATAAAACTACTCAAGACATCAAAATAAGTACAAGGTATACAAGTCAAAATATAATTTTCTTACTGCATCTCAAAACACAGTATAACTATATACAAATGTATACAGCTATACAGCTCAACACATTATAAAGAAAATATGATAAAAATGCCCATTCGACCGAAGAAAAATAGCTCCCTTCTTAAACGTTGCTCGATGTTGAATCTGACAAAAAATAAAAAATATAAAACAAGAAATAACGTACTGAGGAAGTTTCAGGGGAGGGACGATCAATCATTAAAATAAATTAGTAAAAAATGAATCATATGGAAGGCCTTCCCCTCCCTAGATATACGGAAAAATTTAAGAAAAATTGTCAAAAAGTCTAAGATTGTTAAACTACTAATATTACATTGTTTATATTAAAAGTAGTTATATAGCCTCGCGTATTTACATTTTAAACTGAATAAAGATATTTGGAATATGAAAAAATTATCAACTTAAAAAATTTTAGCCCCGCCCCCATTCCTTAATAGAAGTCTAGATACACCCCTAGTAATCGATTTATTTAGAATTTATTTAGAAGCCATTTATAATAATATGATGTAATATTATGATGTAATATGCTGTAATGTTGTAAACTAAGCATATTATATTTGAAGGTTCCCTATTTAATATATCATAACTGTGATCAAATCGTGCTTTATGTTATTCTTAGAGATTTACAGACTTGATAAAATACAGTTCCTGCAGCTAATTAAATCATAATTTCCTTCATAAATCTTGCTGACAGTCTATATCTTAGAAGAAAATATATCAGTCTCTAAAATCGAATAATTCAAAATATATCATTGTTACACAGTCATTCTTTTCAAAGTCTACTTTAAAAAGAGTTTTATACTCGTAACACTGGTCTGCATGATATCAGTTGTTTTAAAACTATTCATATATTTTGAATATACATCATAACTGATGACTTTT
>JAQIXG010002104.1:0-18819 GCA_034700105.1 Oconnorella tubifera | reverse complement strand
AGTCTCTATAATTGAGCGTCCAGGTTGCAAAAGAGGGGGGGGGCGGGGGGGGGTTAAAAACTCGAATTTTAAGCGTACTACTTTATGGACAGCCCCTTACAACAATAATAATCCTATGCGCTACACTGCTGATGCAGTCGAAATGCTGTCTTCAGGCTAGCTAACGGGCACTGTCCCGCTGAATATATTAACAGGGACATTTATCAACGGGCAGGTACCCGGGCACCCGTTGACAGTACTAAATTGGATATATCGAAATACTGATATATCGAAGTAATTTTGATGGTTCCGTGAGCTTCGATATAACGGGGTTATACTGTAGCAGCTAAAGTACGTCTTGTTTTTGAATATTGCTCGTAAAATTGAATATCAACCAAATCAGTTTCTGGCTGAACAATGCTGAGTGCTGCTTTAAAGTCATCAGCGCATAGTTCAGTCATGTCAACATTGACTGACATCGCGCGAGAAAAAGCCTCCTTGATTAGTGCTACCACCTTGGGAAAAAAAAAATAATTAAGTGATTAAAAGAAATAATTTCAAATAAACTTTTACAAGCAACTAGCTGTAAAATACAGTAGTTCCTACTGTATTTTACAGCTGTTTTACAGATTTTAGATCTGTATTACTTAGATGTAAAATTATGTAGGTTTAATACAATGATTTAGAATTTATAGTACACCTTTAGTACTTTCTTGTTGCATCCTTTAGCAAGATGCCTTATTTGAAAATTATAACTTCAATGTCATAAAAAAAGAATCTAAAATCTGCAATATTTCCTCAATATTTCTAAAATTGCTTTAAGAATCGAATACATAACTGAACACAGTACTCAATTTTTTTTAATGTTTATTAAGAAAAATACACACAGATAAACTTTACAGCTACTACTAAATATGATTACTTATATTAATAAACTAATTTATCTATTAGATCTAAATAGATTGTCGTAACAAACCTCAGATCCAGAAAATCCATCCGTTTTCTTCACAAGCCAGTCTGTATCTACATCAGCTGCAACTTTGGACATCTTCCTGAAGTGAATCTCAAAAATTCTTCGTCTCAAACTCGCATCAGGCAGAGGAATATAGACAACTCGATCAAACCTTCCTGCCCGCTTTATAGCCTTAATAAAAATATAATTTTCATTTAAAGCAGATTGAAAGATAGAAGATATTTATACTACACATTGCAACCAATAAACCAATAACACAGCAAAGACTATCATGTAATATAGTGCTCTCATATATTTTTCTTAGGTTAGGTTAAGTTACGTTTTACGTCTGGATTACCGTAAATAACGATGTCGAAGACGTAGCTGACAATGTAAGCGCCTTACTAAGGGTGCAGCGAGTTTTGAGAAATAGTGAGTTAACCGGGATTCGAACCTGGACTTATCAGTTTCGAATCCAACGCTCTAACCACTTCTCTAACGGGCCTTGACATATGGACATTCACTTAGGAGTGAATTTGAGTACTGAAATTACTACTGGGATCCCCAAAAAAGCAAAAATATCATAAAAATTTTCATTTGAAATAAATAAAGAATGCATACTAAAGTATATGTTGTAAATAAACCACAACGCAACCAGAAAACAACATAGATAAAATACTATAATAAAGTAAATCACACATCTGTTAATAGTGTGATAACATCAGTTATCACACTATTAAAAACTCCTCGCTAGCACTATCATATCTATTGTATTTGTAAGACAAAACAACACCATTTAGCACTTTTTAATATTTCACTCACTTCATCAACATGGTCAGGACGATTAGTAGCAGCGATGATGGTCACATCTGTCAGGGGTTCAACCCCTGCCATCTCTGATAACAACTGAGCGACCACACGATCAGTCACTCCACCAGCATCACCGCTTGATCTACAATAACAGCAAGAGGATTGTGAAGAATAAGAATAAAGAACGAAGGATCATATAAGATCTGAGATCCCTTCAAGCTCATTTAAAACTGTCAAAATATCGTGTAATATTTTCAATGTTTATTCACTTGATGGCAGCATAGTAAAAATGAAAGACTACCTATAGATGACAGAATACTACAGTTAAGTTAAACAATCATAAGAGTTTCTCAGTCCTTGTCCTGCTAGATATAATTTAGTATTCCTTTTAAGACAGATTATTAAGATACAACACCAAGTCATATGACAAGTTTTTTCCTAGTTTAAAATCAATTATCAACAGTTTGTCCGATTCAAATATAATAAGAAACTCTTTGACATTATTATTATTAACAAACCAGAGACATTAAACTTTAATAAATCAATCTTAATCTGAATTAATCTGTCTATTAAAACAAATACCTTAGTTTAATGAATTAAAACTACTAAATGCACATAAAATATAAATCTTATATAAAACTGTACTTTCATACTTTCCTCTGCTTGAAGCCAACGCATCAATCTCATCAAAGAAGAGAACGGAGGGAGAGGCCGCACGGGCCTTTCTAAACACCTCCCTCACCGCTCTCTCTGAGTCTCCCACCCACTTACCCAGCAACTCACCGGCCTGGGGTAAGCAACTATAACTACTTCAACAACATACTAACTATATATAAAACTTTTAGCTTATACAGCTAAATATTCAATATCAATATCAAAAGTGTTCCTAAACCTTTAGATGACAAGCTTGAAGTTTTTATGCAATAGTTCCAGTTATTGTACAATATTGATTGTACCAAATATTGATTGTACCAAATATTGATTGTACCAAATATTGATTGTACCAAATATTGATTGTACCAAATATTGATTGTACCAGATTGTATTTAATAATATTACAGCAAAATATTATGATACAATATAATGTTTACATACCAACAAGCAAAAAAGAGTTTTAAACAACTAGGTTAAATTTAATAATTGATGAATTGTGAATCTATAAATAAAAGCGTTGTCCCAATAAATTCAGAATGTAATTTGCATCAGAAAAAATGACAGTAAAATCTACAAATATTATGTCAGTTGTTTATGAAATAATACTGTTGCATGAAAAAAGAGTGTTTTTTTTCGAATGACCTTGATAGAGATAAAATTCAGTCCGCTTTCTCTTGCAATAGCCTTTGCAATCATAGTCTTAGAGCAGCCCGGTGGTCCATACATGAGAATACCCTTGGGTGGACTGATATTAAACCTTATAAAGATCTCCGGATGTTGCCTGGGCCATTCTATGCATTGCTGAAGCTCAAGACGAAGTGAATCAGAAATTGCTATGTCGTCCCAAGTCACCTATACAGTTATTTAATCGTTTTTTATATTTCTACATAAACAACTT
Organism: Oconnorella tubifera; assembly: GCA_034700105.1. NCBI lineage: Eukaryota > Metazoa > Annelida > Clitellata > Enchytraeida > Enchytraeidae > Oconnorella > Oconnorella tubifera. The sequence goes on along the minus strand of JAQIXG010002104.1, from coordinate 15,526 downwards.
GAACTTGACACAACAGCAGCAAAAGCATTTGGAAAAATAAAAATCTAAAAATGTATTTTATAATCATTTCTAAAATTGAAAATCTAAAAATGTATATTATAATCATTAGCATCTAACAATACGTATTTTAGTAGCAGAAAATTAAAATAAACTGATCAAATAAAAAACCAAGTCCGTCAACAAATGAGTATAAGGCTCACATTTGGACGTTCAATTGCAATCTCTCTCATTGCACTGGGCAATACTCGACTCAGCGCTCTACTCAAATGTTCAGCTGATATCATGCCATTCACTACACACTCTGTCTGAGCTAAAGTCAATGCTATAAAAAAGATAAAAATAACTAAAAAAACTGACAAAATATTGTACTAATAACAACTATTTTTAAAAAAGTAATAAAAACATTATTTTTTATAAATATTTATAAAAAATAGATGAAGATTATGAGTGCATAGATAGAAAATGCACGAATATAAGAGTGTACATATGCTTGCCTTCATTGCAAACAGCAGCTAAATCAGCTCCAACATAACCATACGCTCTGCTGGCAATAGCTGTTATATCTTTATCAGATAAACAATTCTTAAATCTCATCAGTTGACGGCTTAAAATCTGAAATATATTTACTCATTGTTATATCAGAGCAGAACGGGGCACAATTGTTTATGTTTCACCATTATTTTGTAATTTTTATAAGAAATGTTACAGAATTTAATAATTTTAGCATTGTAATAGAGATTTGTAGAAACCTAACAATGAGTAAAACTATAACTCATATTTAATGCATTATGTAAAGTGTAAAATATTCTCATTACTTGATTTCTTTCTGCATGCACAGTTCATTATGTGATAATATGTTTATACCGTTCTGACATTACAACATATCTCAACATTGTCTACTAAATACTATTCATGAAAGACTGACAGCTAAAAGCCTACACTTAGTGTAAGCAATGATTAAAACAAAAAGGTACAAAATTTGAAACGTACCTCAACTCTCTCTTCAATCACAGGAATATTTAATTCTATTTCAACGCAGAAGCAAGAGGGCTCTCTCACTGATGGATTCACTTCATTTAATTCACTCGTAGCTCCGAGAAGAAAAACATTGTTAGTTTCGTTTAACTGAAAATATACAAAAACTGGAAAATTAAAAGCTAAAAAATGATGTGCCTTGTAGAAGAAGACAAATGTTAAATGCAAGACAATAATATAATAAATTTCATGTGAAGTCATACAAAAACTTTAAAAAAGATTTTAAATTGTTTACAAGAGAAATTATATAAAATCTTTGCAGCTTTTTGTTAAAAATTAAATGAATACAAAATACACCGATTAATTAACATTTTGAATGTATAATTTTCATCTCAACTTAAATTCAATTAAGAGCCTCGAATACATTTTTTTTAAATATGTGTAATTTAATTCATCAACTTCTTTTGTATTTGATATAAAACGGTACACTGTATTGTACAGCGCATTAGCATTATTATAGAAAAGTGTAATGTTTATCTTTACATATTTATATGACATTGAAAACGTAACTATTGAATAAATTTTTGTTTGCAATACTTGTTTGAACTGTTATTCAAAATGTCTTTAACTGTTTTTGTTCTATCAATAAAATGTATGTTGATTTTAGATTGAATAAAATATCATACAATTAAAAGTAAGTATAAAATAAGACAAAAATGCATTAACAAAATTCTAACTAGATTTATAATTTCCTGCCGAACAATAACAGACACGATTCGTTCAGTTTCAGTTTTGTTGTTATCAGTTCTTGGACAAATCAGTTCAAGTCTATCTATAAATGCGATGCAAGGACATCTAGATCTCACTTCACTAAAATAACTTCTTATATTCCTCTCACATTCTCCTTCATATCTAAACATCATCATTTATTTCTATTCAGGAACTTTTTACATAAATATATTGCATCATTGATGTAATGAAACAATGAAATCTGAAAAATGAAACAAGTTTTTTTGTATCACGCCCATTCCCCCAATGAATTTTATGATAATTTAAACAGTGCATATGATATAATCTGTACGATTATATATTATATAATGTATAAACCTGCTAGCAATCTGCTGATGATTGAGACTTAATAAAGGAAGACCAGTAGATGCAGATAATGCATTGGCTAGCATTGTCTTACCAATGCCAGGTGGACCAAATAACAAAACACATCTTGCAATTAAACAATCTACAATACATTTAAAATAGAAATATATTACGGTATATTGCAAATCTACAATATACATCAATCTATAATACAAGTTTCATACAGATATAATTCTGAAACTTTCATTTAGAATTCTTATTAATCACATAATCTGTAAAATTCTAAGAGACATATAATCTCACAATTTTATATTAAAAAATATCTACAAATAAAAAGCAAAAATAAAGCTGATATATACCTAGTGTAGAAGAGCAAAAAATCTTTTTATTCATAGCTGTAATAAGTTTTAATAACGTTGACTTCGCTCTTTCATGTCCACCTATGTCATCTAAATACACACTCGACACGAAACATTTCTCGATAATTAGCGCTACCGAATCTATCATAACTTTAGTTTCAGTTGTTACTCGAACAAAATCCAATGCCTTTGAATCGGAACATTCGTAGAATAAACTAGCATTATCAGAATTTGAAACACGTAGCAAAGAAAAACTCAGATTTAGCGAGGTCATATCGTCTGATATATTTTCATTTAGAGTTTCTGGAGCTTGATTAATTTGTATTTCTTTAATATTGTTATCAGCGGTTGTCAGTTTAGAAATGTGTAGAGAGCAAACGGTTGCGAGATATATAATGTTGAAGGGAAGTCCAAGGGGATAGAATTCTGAAAAAAATAAACAATATAAAATTTTGCATAATATCCCGTATAAAATCACTTTCTTTACATTACTTATTCATAAAATTCCAATAAAGTATAATTCATGAAAATAAATCTATTAATGATTAATTATTGGAAAAGATATGAATTCAATTTACTGCGATCACAGGCATAAATAAAAAATAATTACCGCTGGCTTGAATAAGATGCTGACTAAAATAAGGATCATGCAGACAGTTTGCAGTATTTCTAAATATGAAAAACATCAGTCAAAATAACTAACAAACTAAAATTAAATAGGAGGGGTTTTGCAACAAAGAGAAACGTTGCTATATATGATATGTAATAATGAAATCAAATTAGAATTTAATAATATTAACGAATCATAAAAGCACAGTTAAAATCTATATTATAAATAAACAAAAAAAACTAGCAATAAAGCATTTCTTATGACAGTTATTATATATCGCTCTCTCAGTCTATCTCTCTCTCTCTTTTTCTCTCTTTCCTCTCTCTCTCTCTCTCTCTCTCTCTCACTTTCCTCTCTCTCTCTTTCTCTCTCTTCTCTCTAACAACTATCAAACTCTATCAATTAATTCTAATTATAAATTCATCAATCAAAGCCTACAAACCTAGGTGTTAAATGAATCTGCTTCACTTCAACTATCCTCTGCTCACTCAGCGCATACACAACACAAAGATCTCCCTCCTTGCATAAACCTAGACGTCTCTTTAAAACATCTTTCTCTAAGCCAACTGATGAGAGAGATAGACTGGTGTCAGGATACGCATAAAATACAGTCGTATGATTCAAAACAACGGGAGATAAGAAAACCAGATTACACGAAGACATAGTTATGGGATTTATATAAAGAAATTTTTTCTTGAAATAGCAGGGAACATCACTACTTGTGTCATTCTCTGATTTCTTTACAACTGCTACAATATAATTAGTAAATTACTGCAGACACAATAAAATTATATATAGCTGTAAAGTTTTATTTAATTACAAATTGCAGATAAAATTATAAACAGAGTTTAATGTATCTATGGATTAAAATTTACTTTATCAGTATATTCTTAAACTATTTTCCAAAGTGAATAAAATATTGCAGAATAGATTTAAAGTTAAAAGACATTAAATATACCTTTTTGTATAAATGTCAAAGAAGCTACTAGCGTCTCATTTATTACACAGGCATGTTTAAAATCTGATATTCTCAACCCGTCCGCCTTGAAGGGACTCATTGCACTGCAGGACTGACTTTTATGCGCGTCCAAGTCCCTCCTGCTGCCTAAATAACATCCACATGGCGTATCACAGCTGATCCATTCAAGGCATGGTTTGGATTTAGAACGTGAGGGAGGCATTTAATCCTTTTACTTGATATATTATATTTGAATATTATATAAAAAGTTAAAACATGAATAATGTTTATATTTTGTGAACAAACAGATTTTTAATAAAAAATAATTATATTCTGGTAGAAATTTAAAAAGTAAACAAAGAAAGAACGGCAACGTTAATTCTTCGTGTTTTTAAGTTTTAACATCGGGTTACAATCAGCTTTCTGCAAGAATCTCCACTCAGTTTCACTTGAGATCATTTGTTCAAAGTTACTCAAGAATAATTCTGAGAATCACGTGCATTTGTGAATAGTCTAAAGTAGTAGACAAGCAGGTTTGTATCCACATTCACCGTGATACTAATAAATTTGCGAATTATTATAATATTATATCCCGAGTGAGCACATGCAATGTGTTTGATTTTAGATGTGCTGGATTTTCAGTTGATAAATGCAGGGCTTTTCCTAAAGTGCAGTTCTATACAAAGTGTGCAGTTCTGAATGAAATATATGCGGTTCTTATTCAGATATTGTGCAGTTCTAAATAATGTTATAGAATGTTATGGAATAATGTTCTAAAATTATGTTATAGAGAGTAATTTTTATTTCTGAACAACAGAAACACAACAGTGAACAGTCACAACTCACAAAGCTTAATCATTTGATTAAAATTTCTTAACCTTCGACGTCTGCATCATCACCCGAGCCATCACTTTCAACATCTGCAAAAGTTCGTTTGGCACTCAAGACAGGAGAGACGCCATGGAAATATCGCTGTTCCTTTCCTTTAGGCCTGTCTGTTACTCGGTGGCGGCGCTAGTTGTGCCACAATAAAACAACTGGTCTTGGATCCCACACATATAAATATGGCATGTTGTAGTACACGAACAGGAACATATTCTAGGTGTCCAAATGTATACTTGACCTGTCTGAAGTCTTCAGTGTGTTGCTTGAACTGATTAGTCGTTCAACATCTGCACTGTGGTTTGGCAGCGAGAATGCAAGCGAGAACAGTATTGACTGTCAGGTAATGTTCAGACTGAGCAAGAGAGAGAGCACCACATCCCGTAGTGGCTTTTTGCCGAAGGCATGAATATTGTCCACCTCTATTAGGTCACCATACTCCAGCCCAAGCTTCTCCAGACCCAAATCTGTACAAAAAGCTGCATGCATGGCTTTCAGGTCTGCATCTGGTTGTAGGGTGCCAAAGGCTTTAATTATGTACAGATGTATAATTAATACCTAATAACTGAACAGAAGATGTCAAATCTTACTTTTATCAGTATAATTATGGAAATACGCAATTCTGCCTTCAGCACTAGCAAATAAATACAAATTCCATCATTTCTCTGCACCAATAATATTTCATTTTCAATAAAATTTATCAAGATTTTATTATTAGACTGCTATAATTTTTACAATATGAAAGTATGGAATAGGATTTTTTTATTGATTCATAGAAATCATACAACTAAAGAATTTTGTGGCATTTGTGCAGTTCTGATTTTTTCTTAGGAAAAGCCCTGCATAAATGTTTATAGTAAATGGATCCTTTCCTTGCGTATGACTAACAATTCGAAATGAAATATAATCAGTATTCATTGAAATGAGATGATATGAATAAGATCTTTCTGTCACGAGCGCACGAAGACACCAATACCAAGAAATCACGATTCAGTCTTATTTTATCTAATGATATCAATTGCAAACCTACCGTAACAGGTAGATAGATTTTCTATGGAAAAGAACACAATAATAACGGAGACATGAATCTATTGCATTGCGACATCACAAAATACATCGATACCCATAATACATTGATGTTACAAAGTTTGATATACAAAATTAATAAGAACACGAGTTCCTGAATTACAAGCAAGTTCACGATTAATATGATCAAGAATCACATCTTATTATGATAAATGGACTAAACACCAGAATTACATATCATATATACAAAAATAAAGTAATATTCAAATATGCAATATACACTCTGATTAGACCTAACACTATGAAATGCAATTTTTTCAGAATTGCAAATTAAAAATTACATCGAAGTACTCAAAATTCAATTTTAATGACCGAAATTTATGTCTTACAACCAAGTCTTTCAATTTAAGTAGACGAATGATTATAAAAATTTTCTAGTCTGAACAACAGGCTAGTATTGATCTTCTCTAGTTCATAGAGAAGATCAATTATGCATCGTTATCTATAATGCGCATAAATAATTTGTTGATTTGAAAACATAGACAATAAGAGCCTTAGTACGCTGCTAAATGCACAAAACATACATAAAATTCATAAATAACAATTATGCTGTTTAGAAAACAATCATTCGACACATAAAAAACATAATACAGATGTATTCAAACTTAGATGCATCAATCTTAGCTTTATTCTATCTATCTGAGGTTTAATTATATGCAGTATTCTAATTTTGTTTCCATATAACAGTTTCAATTATCTAATAAAAATATTTAATGATTATGCATATTCAGTAAAAACATAAGTAGACAATTGAAATAAATAGAATAGGATATGATCAACCTCAGTATCAGATATGAATTTGGAACAAGACCCATATTTTTAACCTGACTGATTTAAAATTGTATCAATAAAACATTCATTGATATTGCGAATGAACTAAATTTTACAATTCTTTCTTGTCTTGCATAATATCGCGATATTAATCAACATGAACACTGTAGGCCATTAGTTTAAGCTGAATACTTCCATCTCTCTCAGCAACTATGCGCTTAAAATTATTGACGTAAATGCTGTTGATACACACTTGCTATTTTGCATAAACATAATGATACTTTATTAAATTCTACAACTACAAAGCCTTATAAATAATATCATTTATCACACGACTAGTCTATAAATGACTGTTATAAACTGTAAACTGAGAATGTGATTCTATTATATTACAAGTATAAAAGTCATCTGCCTCTCCTCTTTAAATTCAAGACTTTAAATACAATTCTGCACAGACCTGTCTGCACGGTCTGTCTGCCCAGAATGTTTATAAATATTGATTATGTAATTGATATCTACTACTACAGTATAATAGCTATTGCTCATTTTTAAATAAGGGTACCCCAACCTAATCGACCCCAAAGCTGATAAATCAGTCCCATCAATTCAATCATAACTCAAACCAATCCTAAACTTAAACTAAAATCCAATCCTAAGCTTAACTTCAAGCATAAACCTAAATCTAACCCTAACCCAAAGAACTAACAGTCAGAGCCGATTTGACGGGTCACGTTAAATAAGTAGTTTATTGCCGAGAGATACAAAGAATGAACAACTCTCCTCACAATAATAATTTCAATCTCAATTGCAATGTCACAAATCTCATTTAATAACAAAAATCTCTCGGGAAATATTCCAATTATTATACAATATGAACATTTTGACAATAAATGATATAAAAACAATAATTATTATGTCTATTGTTATTCGAGTGAATAGTTCAAAAGCACAAATATTAAAATAACACAGCTTTATATTCACTAAATTTCTCGCAACAGTTTCTGTGATCGCATTATTTGTAGCATTAGTTACACAAAAGCATACACAAGCTAATAATACACATATGTAAGCATAAAGTATACGAAATTTTGTTTATACTTATTTATATAAATATAAACACAACTTATTCGTCAATCTATTAAAGATAATTAGAGTATTTAGTTAACGCTGTTATAAATTAATAACTTATTGTTTTTCATAAATCATTATGAAATCTTTATTGTATTAATTATATGAGTAAAATATATCTCAGATATCAGAAATATTAATTGTAACTGAAATAATACACTCAGATATAAGTATACTACAAGTTATAATTGTCATTATCTTCAATGTAAAACTTATGAATGTTAAAAACTAAGAACAAAAGCACCAAGATGCATTGGACATCATTGAGCTTCCATCATCCCACAATACAAAACCAAACCACATTAAAATAGACCATTCACATGTTAAACAGTGGCACAGTCAATGGAATAAATGCATTACCATCATAAATATCTAGCATCCCTTCATAAATAAACACATCTGCTGCAGCATTACAATAATATCACAAGTATAAAATTATAAAAGGAGATCGACTATATTAGATAAATCATTTGTTCCCTTTTACACGATTAATTAAACATCTAAATCAGGTAATTGTCTCCTGATACATATCTGCTAGTTTCTGAAAGCGGGGGCCCCAGTTGCTGAGATGATCCCATTCGTGGTCCCCGCTGTTATCGCTGTCAGTGGATGCCAGAGAGGACAGGGACCCCGCGGTGCTGCCCGCTCCCTCGTAGGCGTACTCTCTGACACTGTCGTAAGGCGGGGCATTGGGATCGGCGTCGGCCAAGCGTAATCTTGCGCTGATGAAGAGACCGATGTTCATGTCATCTACACTCGTAAAATCTGCGGAAATATTGAGTAATAGAATAAGATTCTTAGAAATTCAAGGCATTTATAAATAAATAGAGATCAATTGCTTATATAAATATTTTTTGAGATAATAATGAGAGTATCCTATTATATTTTTCTTTATAAAAAAAAGACTTCTTCATTCAGTAACAAGAAAAAAAATTCAGTAAAAAGAACAAAAATATCATATTTATGATTTCAAAACACATAGATGAATAAGATATACCGAATGATCACTTCAGACATTAATTTTTACAAATTCATTTTGCTTTCTGATTCAAATTAAAATTAAATAATACCTTTCATGTCTCATTACTGTAGATTCTAATCACCGATGTTTGATATTTCCTTCAACATCAGTTTCATTGAATAAAACATTTCTATTAATATCATTCGACTAAATGTCCCCCCATAGTTTTTTGTTGATATTCAACTTTATGCTTATACATTTTTAAACTATGAAAAATCAGCAAAGTGTATAGCAAACAGTTTGCATACTAATTCCTGTGTGAATTAAAGTTTAAAGAATACATTAAAAATGAATTAGAGATACTACCTCTGAGTGGTAATGTTTGGCCTTCTGACAGTTGCAATGAATGATCAATTCGTTTGATACCATTCGCTTTCACTCCACAGTGATTCTCACTCACTTTTCTCAACTTATTTACATCATAAGCATTCTGATCTTCTTCTCCTAATCAAAAATGAATATAACATAAACATTAATTATCATAATACATTGTAGTTAATTTTGTTATTTATTATTATTAATTTAATAATTTATTTATTCCATTACTTTAATTATTAATTATCATAATACTTTATATTCAAATTATATAACAATTTTTATATTTTTAATACAATTAAAAATATAAAAATAATATAGCATAATATTACATAAATTAGACTCAATCACCTTTAATTATGTTGATAATATGCATTTTATTTTGTCTAAAATTAACTTCAGTGATCTATCTGAGATTATTTTAAACAGTTTCTACACCTTGATTTTCCTGCATTACTGTTTCTAGCTAGCAGCCTAATGTTCCTCCAATAATTAATATTTAAATTTAAATATAAACTTTCTTGTTGAAGTAAAATTTTTATCCTTACCCACTCCATCTTCTTCATAACGAATGATATTCTCCCTCACATCATCATTCGGATCGACCCCTGCCGTGTAGTTCTTTGAAGCTGGTCGTCGTCTTCGACCAAATATAACGAGTAAAAGAATTAGCACTGAAAAAGCAAAAATATTTACTACATCTAATTTAAAAGACTAATTTTGGGTTTCAGAAAACTTGTTCAACTAAAAAACAAATTTTATCTCTATATTGGTTAAAATGTCCAAGGCCCTATAGCGTCATCTGTTTGGTCTATAGTGTCATCTGTTTTTAATGACGTCATGCAACTAAAACAAAATCATTGCGTAATTTAACCCATTTTCAACGAATCGGTACATATGTATGTATTCTGTACATATGTGCGCTTCCTGGAACCCGACGTGTATAAAGGCAATTAAATAACCTTATTGACTAAACTCTGCAATAGGAATCACAAACCACTATTTAAAAGTAAAAGATACCATACTGATACTAGTTAATTGTTAAAGCCTACAAAGAATAATCATAAATTTTTATGAAAAATACAAAATTACACTGAACATAAATGCAATTATCTAACTTACTTATAATAACGACTAGACAGGCGATTATTATAATCGTTGCAATGTCGCTAATAAAAACTGAAGCCGCGCCATGACTTTCGTTACACGCTATTCCCCCGTAGCCGCGATGGCACTCGCAGTAGTAGCCGCTATCAGTGTCATGACAGATGCCCTGGTGGCATAGATTGCCATTCTCTTCGCATTCGTTAATGCTAACGCAGAGGTCAGTGTCACCGATAGATGGCACTAAACGCGTACCAGGTCGACATCTAGAGCGATTATAATAGAAATATTTATTTGTAAAATGTTAAAACACAAAGAAAAGCAGTAAAATATTAGAACAAGACATAAACAAAGCTATACATAAAGCATACATTATAAACTATTTGCTTGTGGACACTAAAGTCAATAAGAAAATAATACTTATGCAATATATATTACACAGAACACTAATGCTAAATACATAACACAGAACACTAATGCAATATACATATACTTATGCTATATACTTTCGTAAAGTTATTCTTAAAAGAAGCTTTAATGCTATGCTATTTCAAAGGATAGAGACAACAAATCTTTCAGACATTGAAAATTCTAATCTAATATTGATTTGTGATAAAATTTCATAAAGCATAGCATTTCCTCTCAACAACAAGTTAACAATACAACACAAACATGAAACAATGCAAAACTTTGAAACATTGCCAAATATTATATAAATATAAATCAACTCACTCAGAGCTAAGAGCTATGATATATTAATTTTAAATATCTAAATTTTGATTTAGATACTCCAAATAACATTTTTAACATTTAAGAAAAAAGATTTTAAAACCTGAGAAATAATTATTTTAAATAGTGACCTGCATTCAGCATGTCTCCATAGATCAACACATTGTAATCCTCTCACGCACACAATGCTATGCTTCCCTGTACACATATCAGACACACAGCCATCCACTGTGTTTTGACTTCGCTTTAAAAACTCAGCCGCAGTGCTTTCACTGTTTTGCGATAGCTGCATAGGGAACCAATGTCCATTGAATCTTATGTCATTCATGCAACCTATAAAAAACGGATAATTATAAAACCTGTAAAAAACGCACATATAATTATAACCCAATAAAAAACGTGTATAAAAAAGGATATACAAATAAAGCCTATAAAATGCCTGTATAATTTGATAAAATATAAAGCAGATATTATAGAATTTAATTTATAATGTACGAATATTATATAGTAATATATAATTTGTACAAAATTAAAAATGAATGTATAAATAAAAACCTAAACAAAACCTGTATAAATAGATAGAACAATACACCAAATATTACAGAATTTCCTTTACAATATACAAAATTTTAACTGCTGACACTGGTCATAATCATCCCATCTAATCAACACTCATAGCAATGCAATGAAGTAAGTAATTCCTTCCTCTTAAAGTAATAAATAAAGTAAAGTAATTAAAGTAATTAATTACTATTAATAATTATTTATTACTCTTAAAATCAAACAACTGGTTACAATATTCTTACCATTATCAAAGTCATGATCGACCAAAGGAGGAGAATTCGTTGAAGGAAAACGAACATCCCCACCGGCCAGCAAACTTCTCTGACTAAATCTTATTTCTAAATGTCCCCCCTTCACTGACCCCCACGTCTCATTAAAATATCTTCCTTCCCCCCCATCCAGCCTCAACTCAACCCACTGGCCTACTCGACGAATCTTGGCAGAGTGCCAACTGCCGTCTGATACGTTTACTTTTGACAGCATCAATTCTTGTTCACCTGAGCCGAGATTGTAGCGGAAAGAGATATGATAGTGTGCGATCTGCAGAAGGGAAAATATTAGTCAATGAAGAATTTATTATTATCAAAAAGAAATGTTTAATTATAAGTTTCAGTTATTGTTATCAAAAACTGAACAGAGAAATTTAAACAAATTCTGCCTTTCTATCTATTACAGACACCAGTGAGAGAGAGAGAGATATCATGATCTCTAATACCTTCTAGCATGCATGATAAAAGTATACTTGCTAGATATTTACCTTACAAAAACACAATTTTACAAATGTTGCAAATTAAATTACTATCGCACTACAAATATTGTTGTACCAAATGTTGACAATAATTACAACGTGATAAGAAAATTTTACAGTAAATTAACCTCTATCACAACCTACCTCAAGTAAAATAAATTCAGATTTCTGCGCATTCTGTGCTTTGAAGAGAAGACCAGACTCACGACGAGTTCTAAACATTAGCTGTAAATCATTTTTATAGGTTCCGTGTTTTTCTAATTCCTTGTAATAAGCTTCGGTCAAGTCCCATTCGATAAAACTGCGCTGCTGAAAATCTTTTACAGTTGTGCCTGCAATATGAGCGATAATTGGCTTTTTTAAAATGTTATATGCATTAGTATAAAATATTATAACAAAGAATACAATGCAAGAAAATAATATAAGATTATTAATATCCTAGAAATATATATAATTAATTTACATTTAGAGTTATTTCTTGAATTATTAGATGTTAAGCCATTGAAAGAAGATATGGGTTAATTACTGTTAATATAAAAATTACTAGCACGTAAAAAATTAGATGTAATTATTTCATAAAATTTTTGATGCACAATGCAGCAAGAGAAATACTGCAGACACAGGGGATTCAAGCTCATAACCTTCTGGTTAAGTCACATTTTAAGGCATATTTTCAAATAATCAATAATTTATAATCAGTGTAGATAATTAATGCAATAAGATATAACAGTAAAGAATTATTATCTAATTCTTTCTACCATAAACAAAATCAAATGTAAACTAACTGTGTCGCCAAAAAATTAAATAGAATAAGATACGCGATATTTTCAGAAATAATAAAAAGTGTTATATCTGTTATGAATTAAGGATTAATATAATCACAGCCCTAAACGAAAAAAAACAATGAAAGTTTTTCAAATAATTTGACGTTATCTTACGCATAGAACAATTAGGTCCATGCCAGCCTAACTGACAGCTACACTTGTAGTCACGGTGATGAAAACTTCCGATACAGTTGCCATGGAGACCGCAGTGAGGGGTGACAGGGTCTGATGAGTCAGACCTGAGACCACACACGACGTCCTCTCTATGGCAACCGTCGTGTGAGTTCCTATTCTCACCTACTTTCCCAATGTGGAGATCATATAACTGAAATAAACAATACAATGTGAAGGTCATATAACTGCAACAAACAATATATCGTAATTATATTTACAATTGAAATCATTATTAGTTTATAATATGACTTTAAAATGTAAGGAAATTTGTGACAAATAAAGATTAAATCTAACTAATAGTAATACATACAGTTATATATACAATGATTAGGATCTAATAATATCATGCGATAAAATTGTGTTTTTAATGCGTTGCAATGTAATTAAATTGAAAGAATGAAAATAAATTAATGAAATCACTTACAATTAGCAAAATACACAATATGACAGTGCTATATTAATCTGGCGATAATAGGTTGTTTGTATTTGAAAGTATAGTAAATAAATTAAAATGTATATGAAAGTATATACATTTTAGAATATATTCCAGTTAAATTACAAGGATATTACAGCTATTTCATTAAATCATGGCATCATCTGCTTATAATAACATTGTGAACACAAAGCATTTTGTGATTAACACAATTGCAAGAATTCTACACATAACTAGGCTCTGTGGAACCGAGCATTAAAGTCAATAAAATTCAACACAAACCTCCCCATTATGTATCAGATTCTTAATGCATCCGTTGAACCCTTCCCTCATAACACTTTGTGGAAACTTAACATTATTATTCGCTCTGCCTCCTAGTTGCAGTGGACTGTACACATTCATGTATTTATTGTCACCCGGCGTCTCACTGATAGCCTCACATGACCTTCTATCCTCCAATGAGATCTCAGTACTCTCATTCTCAACAACACCGGCCATTTCACAACGGTCAACGATCAGCGAAATACTCTGGGAAAAATGTAATACAAAAGGTCTAATTTAAAAATTATTATGAAAAAGCGATAAATAAAGTACAGTGCGATATAATATATTATAACAATATAAAAATATATATATTTATATACTAAACAAATATTTCAAATACTTTCTATGTATGACTACAGTTGTATTGTAAGAGATAATAATTTTTAAATATTGTTTCCAAATGCTAACACTGAGAAACTCACAACCATTAGTACTAAGTGATATACAAAACTGTGAGGTCCAAAAAATTTGTTCATTTTTATCTGCAACCACACCACAAAAAAAATCCTATATCTGACCTACCAACATCAATTTAACTCAAAATTTAACTACCAAAAACTACCTATTTATATCTCTCATATAATAAAACACTTTTCTATACAATAAATTAAATAAATTTAACAACAACATACTTTTCCATTTCTAATTATATCAACACGATGCCACCTTCCATCATTCAACTTCTGCAGCCTTATATGTCCTTGCCTGTCCCGTCCATCGACTGTTAGCTTCGTCTCCCCACTCCCTTGATTTATCCTCAAGAAAGGATACCCTCCCCGCAGCTCCAGGATAATGAAATCCTCAGGTTCCCCCCGGGTGACATCCATCATGGGACCGTTGTACAGAATCAGCCCGTTTTCTATGGATGTGATGAACTCAAGACTGGTGTGACTGTCCTCGCATTGAGAGAGCGCGGGGTACCAAGCCCAACTGTCACCTGTGAAGCCGTGATGAGTTTGTTGACAGCGGGGGCCGTCAAAGCCAGGCTTGCAGGCACATCTGTTAGATAATACATATATTTATATAAATAAAAGACGTAATCGTTCAATAGTAATGAATCAAATAGATAAAAGAAATATATTTAGTTAAAAGTACAAAAGAACTAGACATGACGAAATCAGAAAAGCAAAGAATCAATTATAACTAGTCATTAATCTACACTAGCTGAATTTAATAAAATGGGTGTTACTACATCAATGACATTTGTTACTTATTTTATAGTCTAGTACTATATCGTAAGTTACCTTTGATATATTGAGACTTATTCAACTACAGCAAATTGATTAAATACCACTACAACTCAACAGTATATTGATTAAATTCATCCTCCTTTGCAATGAAAATTATCCATTAACCCTTTAGACCCCGGAATTCGAAAATTTAAATTCTGCTCTTCCCCAGGAATTTTACAAATTTTCGCCTAAAT
>JAQIXG010002103.1:0-18830 GCA_034700105.1 Oconnorella tubifera | reverse complement strand
AGAATTATTTAGCTCCAGCAAACCCCCCCCCCCCCATTCATCCATCGCATGTACAGCTTATGTTCTTGTCACCTGATAATGATTTCTTTGTCAAGAAAGAAAGAGAAAACACGCGCACATGATCTTGAATCTTACGATCTAATTGATTCTAACGTATTATACTTTACTACGTCAAATATAAATGGAATAAATTTATAAATAGAATAATATGACTAGAATAAAATGTCGCAAATAGAATTGATTTTTTTTTAGACACGAATAGTTATTATATGTCTATTGATTTCGTATGTAGGTTAAATTAATTAATAAATGAAATTATACTTGAAACAGTACTTAATTAATGACAATATAAACAAGACATCAGAAGAAGAATATCTTTTTATTATTAACTATAGAATCAAAAGAGTTACTATAAATACCACATAAACTTTTTTCTGATATTTTGTTTATATTATCATTAGTTAACTACTATTTCAAATATGATTTCATCCATTAATTAAACTGCAAAATATATAAACTAAGCGCATAAAAATTGTACGAGTTATTTTTCTGTTGTAGAAATGATGTTTTATTTCCTACCACTTCAACCCCCTCCCCTCCTCATCTCCCGACCCCATCCCCTTAGTCGTTTCAATTGGCCTATTATCGCCGGCTGTGCTGACGATAATATTATATAACTACATAAAAGGATAATTCTTCCTGATGCGTTACTTATTTATTTATTATAGTTTTCAAATAACTGAAAAACTTTCTCAAACCTATTTCATTCGTATCTTACATTTTATTCCGGTGCCGTTTCGCTATTGTTTCAATTTTACTACATTGATAATGAGAGCCTATTTTATTGTATAATAATAAGAGCACTCGATCAACTCTGATCCTTAACACTATCGCATTGTATGGAGCGGGGAGATTACGTGTTTTTATTGTCATCATTAATTCAATTATAATCAGCTGAATATAAACGCTGGACTCTGTGATGTCAGATACTGGACACTGGTATACTTTCCAATCAAACCTTATGTATTTAGACTTAATGAATTAGGCGTATTGTAGAGTAGGCTAATGCCTTAAAGTGTGTAACAATAAACCCAGTTGTTCATTACATTATCTTATATGATATGTAAGAACATTATAAAGAGTAAAATATTTGGAAAAAATGAGTTAATGATATAGTTCAATCGTATAATTTAAAATAGTTTATCGATTATAAGATTCATCATGATTAAATCAAGGTTCTGTTTAGTCATTTATTATTATTTATTAGTTTTTGTGCCTACACTGCGTTAATAAGGATTGTGAATACAATTACATTTAAAATTTATGATAAAGTGCTGAACATCAATATAAGAGCCATAAGTTAATGTATAAAATACTCAGTTTTGTTATTCACAAAAAACGTTAGCAATGTAGATAATAAATAAATAAAAAAACAAACGACTAATTTCGATGTGTAAAATATTAAATGTTTTTGAAATTTAATAAAATTAATCAATTATAAAATTGATTAATTATCGTTTAAATAATCGCAGAATACTGTTTGGTTTACAATAGGCTTTTTTTATGTATACAAGCTAAAATATTGTACTTTTAAAACTATAAATTATAAACTCAGTTCACTCCGGTTTTTTCTAATATCGATCATGAACCATTTAATGCTTTGTCGTGTTATCACTGATATTTTACTGTGCAAGAGACAAAATAAATAGAAAATCGAGCGACTTATTTGATTAAATATTATCATTTGATCATAATCAAAATAACAGAGTTAGCTCAGTGCTAATATTGCACTCAATCGTACGCTATATAACACAGCTGTTGTAATTGTTTTTATCGTAATACAATTATCAATCTTGTTAATAGACTTTCATGATTATGTATTTGCTCATAATATTATTAATCAATTGATAAATTTCATAGATTTTTAAATGTAATTTTGTTTTCATTAATAATTATTACTGTAGTACAATTGTAGTATTACATTTTTAGACAAATACGATCTATATCAATTCAATTATGTTAAATTGTTTTTGTAAAATTTCAAAGCGACATCCGACTATAGATGTAATATTTACTGATCCATATAGGAAGATCATCAAATACTAATCCTTTATTAAGTAATTATCGGTAATAAATTGAAATTAATGCACTGCAATTGTGTGATGATACGATCGCAAAAGTAAACAAAACTGTAATGTAAATGGACGTAAGGGTCTTTTCTAAAGTTCCGGCTTTGAGCTCTTTGCTCTTCTCTCATAGTTAAGACCATAATGTCCCAATCTAGTGAACAATAAAAGACCATATTGACGCAATAATGGGAGGACGAAACAAGGCGGCAGGTGGTATCCCCCTCTTGAAATTTCTCAATTTTTTGAAATTTTTATTATAAAGTTCATTAATTTTATTTAGGCTATGATATTTTCTCGCATATTACCCGCAGCGGGTTATACTCGATTCTATAAATCTCAAAAACACAAGGGGTGCGGATAATTGTGATTGATACAAAGTGATATTTCTCTTAGTTAAAATCGCTTCATTTCATATACTCCTAAAACGTTGATATGCCTCGCAAAATCGATTAAAAGCAACCAATAACATAAACAAACTATATACAAGTCTGTCTAAACAGTCGCAAATTCCGTTCTTTATTCGAGAAGCACGTACCGGTTTAAAATAAATATATAATTCTAGTAGTAAGTTTCGTATACTATTGAAGATTGCCAGATTCTCCGACTCGTTTGAATAGCAAAAGTGCGAATGAGAAAAAGAGAGAATATTGCGCACGAAGATACTTGTGAAACAGTTGAGAAGGATTTAGAACACAGCTCGTCTCAACGAGTTTTTTTATTCGCATCGCTTCTCTTCTATAGGATATTATATGCTACTTTGGAACGTCGAAAACGTGACCTATTTGTAAGTTGAATGCAGAAGTGTTGCGGCGTGATGTTAGATTAATATTTTAGTTATTTTTGAACAAAAAGTAGGATAAGTTTTGTAGAAATAATTGATATCTCAACAAGTGTGATCTTTACTATTCCAGGTAAAAAAAAGTAATCGTATTAAATACAAAGTGAAAAGTTTTCAACTTAGATTAATTTATTAACGCTTTGATTGATAAGTTTCTAACTCTGTAAGAATATAATAAATTTAATATGTTAAGTTAGTAAGACGTTAACTATAATCAAATTAATCTAGTGAGTTAATCTAAACATTTTAATAATTGTATAATAATGAAATATGATTAAGGTGAAGGTAATTTAATTTAAAGTTATGGGTTATCGTATGAACAATGAACAAAGTCTCAAGGCTGATGTCAATTTAAGCTACTATCTCAGAGTGCAGTAAATTATAATACGACAGTGAGCATTGACGGGAATCGAATCTGAACTGTCGCTTCCGAATCCGATGCTTTGCCGCCTTGGCAATTATCCTTGAAAAAAAAAAAATATAATACTAATTTTCGTACTAAACTAGCGATTGTATTAATTCTTGCATAATACAGTTTAGAACCAAACTAGACTATAATTATTAAAAATGCGAATAAATACTGAAAAATTATGTAGATTCTCAATATTTATTTCGTTACAAACTTTAAATCCATCGTATAATTCGTATTGTATAATTTATACTGGATTTATCCATTTGTGATCGAATGCTATTTTAATCTTCATCTACATTCGTGCTATAGATTATGTTTAATGTAAAACTTGCAAAATAATTTTATGTATTCTTGCAATGACCTTCAACAAGAAAATCGTCCGGATATACAAGTTATAGATGAAATAACTTAACGATTTGTGAAGGTCGTTTCAACTGTGATCCTTTTACTCAAGCATAAAACTTATTTGCTGTCTGTGTCGTAATCATAATAATAGTAATACTGAGCTCATTAAATGTATATTAGTTCAGATCTCACTCAGGAAATTGTCATGAAGTATATTGAGTCGAAGCCTAGATTGGAAGATCATGACAAATAACCATTATCATTAACCACTTTATAGCAAAAAAGTTGACAGTTATTTTTAAAGTTACAAATACAATAAAAACCACACATTTTAGAATTATCAATTTTGAATGTTTGTTATCAATTTTATTTTTATTTCGGTTAGTTTAGAAAAGTGACATGATAAAAATTTAAGATCTATAGATGTTTAATTATTATGATGTTTCGAGATAAATCATAATTATTGTTAATTAAAACAATGTATTACATTGCCTGACACCACCAGGCATTGTAATGCAATGACTAAACTCGCATTGTACTACAATGATCGAAATGTCAAATAGATTTTTATACACTTCGACTAAAATGGTTTTCAATCTATTTGAATAGAATTGATTGATGGTATTTGTCAATTAATTTATGTTTAAAGTTATAATTGAATTAACGTTATTGGAATCAATATTTGACCATCATATTCGATGTTCAAATTTTGATTAAAAAGAAATCTGAATAAAATCACAATTAAATATTAACAGTGTATTTTTGAAGATATATGCTTAATTGAATTGGAAACTTTATCAGAAAACAAAAAAATCTATATAAAAATTAAAACTAACATTACCCATTAATGACACGCATTTGTTTGTAGTAACTTGCGATGTATCTGATGTTAAAAATAACACAAATCCATTATTCAATACCAATTGGCTGTTTGCAATTCCTTGAATTCAAACGTCAGTCCACCTACGTTCACCTACCTGCAAGCCTATAGTACAGTATTGACGTAATTAAACACACGTGAAGTGAAACAGGCTACTGTAAAATAATAATTTCATCAATGGAGGCAAATTTAAATCAGTTTCGCCTACTGACCGTTACCGGTGAGGAACGAGCCACCAAGGACCGGCGTCGGTCAACTGGATCCAGGGAAGGAGTCGCCTCCCGCTACCCTCGAGAAAGTTCCCGGGGAGGTTACGACATCCAACCGGACGAGCACCTTAACTTACCTCCCCCTCCCTACGGTCAGGCCGAATCCACCGATCCTTCATCGGCAAATCGTCAGAAACCTCACAACGGAGCGTCCATGAACCCACCCCCGGGAGCTCTTAGCTCAGCGGCGGGTACCTTCACTAGTTCCCCTCAGCAAGGCGCCATGAGCCCTCCACCGCAGTCCGGGTCTTCGAGACCCAGCGGGGTGCCTCGGAGACCAAGCGGCGGAAGAGGGGGAGAGGATTCCCAGAGCAGCGGTGGGGAGGGAAGTCGACATGGTGAGGAAATTAGTCCACTTGTGGAAAACTTAAAAAGACCCTCTTTATTTGAAACGAAGGAAGGATACGGGAACTACCCGGTGATAAAACGTTGTGACGATGATGAAGATAACGCTTTCATGTTAGGAGAAGGCACAGATTCTAATCTTGATTCAACAAATATGTCACCGGAAAAATGTTTAGTGATAGCTTTGCGGTCATTGGAACGGTCAATAAACAATCATTGTCATCTGCTAAATAAGAAAATAAAGAAAGATAGAATTCTAAAATCTCCGACGGAACGTGTTGCGGAACCGTCGCTACCTAAGACTTCAGCTTTACGAACGGAAAAGGTATTTATTGTTTTAAATATGATTAAATATTTTAAATAACTTGATTAATAATTATCTTCGAATTTAATAAAATATTAAAAAATCCTGCAGTGTTTTCTTTGATTCATACTCTTGCATATATTTTAAATATGTCGGCGATTATTTTTATAATTTATTACATTTATAATTACTTCTTAAGACGAAATTTAAAATTTTTAGTAATTTTGAAATAAGAATTAAAATGTTGAATAGGTTGCGAAGTTAAATTATTTACTTGTGATACGACCAGTGACGTAATATATACGCTATTCTATTCAAAAAATATATAACTGTAGAACTCAAAGATCCATGTAAAAAAAATCAGAAACAGAGGCGATATTTCAAGATTTTACTCATTGGTTTGGTAAAAATTGTGAAAGTTTTGTAACTATTTCTCTTGGATCTCAGAGGTATCAGCTAGATTGCTAAATATATCTGCGATTTTAATCACCGAGTCGTGATCAAGTTGCAAATTTCATAGTAAGCATCAAGATCATTGATTTGTTTGAAAGATGATTTTTACTGCAACCTTTATCGTTCGAAAATTGAACTATTTAAAGGTCTTCGTACCGATTGTACTATTAGGAATAATGGTTATATTTTTATATGAACTAACTTAAAATTATTAGCTCAAGCTTCGCCTGGTTTTGAATACACACTACCTTATAGTATATGAGATTTTATGTTATCGATAATTTATTTATAACCCGTTTAACGTCTAACAGATACGTTATAAAATTTAATAGTACTGAGTATACGTCTAACAAACTACACCTAAAACCAATTCTAAACTTTTCCTAAATGTTGAGTTTCAAATAAATTAAACTAAAGTTAAGCCAAGTTTAGCTTTTTAAATGGTTCTTTTGAATTAAGAGAGGCATGCAATTATATTCACAGTATATTTAGTTACTTGTTACATTAACTTCGCTATTTTTAGACTTATACTGAGTTAAATATAGCTTGTCTAAGCGTGGAAGATTATTCTAGTCTGCGTATTAGCAGCAGTAACAAGCTATAAGCAAATAAATAACATATATTATACTGAGCAAGAAGTCTGCAAATCTGCTATAGAGGTCTGTTTAGATCTTTCCAATTTCTATGCTACTGTTGTTATTTCAAATCATCTCTAAATTAGTTTGTTCAGTTTGAAACTGAAATGTTTAAACTAATATCTTACATGAGAAGTTCTTCGCAATAATTTGAATTATTATAGTATTTTTAAGCATTTTTATAACTGCGCATAATATTTATTATTTAGAAATTTTATGGGCATGCTATGAGAAAGTACATAAATGTATATTATTTTATTTTGTATATTTAAATTAATTGAGTTAATTTTCAATGATTCCGATGGTAAAACTATAATTATGCAGTGATTTTGACTACTTGACTATTTCACAATTTATGTTTTATAAACCTTAATTACAAAGTGGCACGTGTCAGGAATTTTTTACGACTTCTTTGACTGTGCATGCAGTAAAACCAATCATATCTTACTCTAGCACCTTATTTAAATTACTCCATAGCTTTTGTCACTGACTGATGAAGCAAATATTATTGCAAGGTTATTTACTTTTAACTTTACAGTGAAATACATCGACTGGCTTAGTACAGCTTAAAATTTTATGACATTTGCACCTATAGGTCAGTAGCCTTAATTCTTAGCCTATTTCAGTATCCTAAGCCTAAATTCTTAGCCTAAATCAGTAGCCTTAATCGTATAACATATATTCAATGGCGTTAATAGAATTTTGTATCTCCGCTGCGGTTTTTTACTTTAGTCATTTGCAACATTTATATGTATCATTTTAGTTAGTAGTCTTATTTAAATAAGTTACCTATACAGTTAATCTGAATATGAACTTCAGAAACTTCTTTACATGCTAAGCACAATTCATATTTCAGCAGGTTGATAGCTGAGTCATTTTTTTTAATGATATTCATAAAACTTTTAGTTTTTCTGAAAATTGAATCATATTGTCACATTGAATCAAAAACTATATTCATTGTTCATTATTTATTTTCAAATTATAACCTCTCTTAATTCGTTTCTAAAAAATTGAAATAGCCATGCTACGTTATACTGTTCATCATTTCTACGAATTTCTAATAGTAGACCTAACTGGAATAGAATAAAGCTTAGAAAATTGCGTATAAGCTGTTGTGTTTTAGTGGTTATTAAATAAACGAAATCCACCAAGAAATGTTCATTAGTGTTACTTGTTGTGAAATTATTTTAAAAATTTGAAAAATTAAGGATTTTCTTATTTTTGGTTTGATATCGCCTTTCTGAAGTGATATCATTCAATATGCAGTGCATAGATCGAATTTTTCTAACGTTTAATAATATAAAAATTTAAGTAATAAACATATATAAGACTATAGACAAAAACAATTAAGACTAATTTAAATATACTAAAAACATTCAGTAGTTACATTTCTGCAAATAATATTTGTTTATGTTTTAATCCCTTTCATATAAAATTGTATATAACCCCCACTATTAGTATTAATTGTCACTAAAAAATATTTATTTATTTCTGTAATTTATTATTTATTAATGAGCTGTTTCATTGATTTAATTTGTTGGATTTAATGATTTTAATCTGATTTTATTCGATTAAATAAATTACGTAAACATGATTTCATAAAGTAGACAACATTTTATTGCACTAATTAACCATGAATTAAAAAAAATAGAGCAGAAATTGTTTATTAGTTTAAATTTACGATATTAAAAATAGCTTCAAAAAATATTAACGTAGTTTGTAGTTGCGCATTGCGGAATATCTTTCGCTTCGATGATTAAATTTTCTAATAACAAATTTTTCCGATTTGCTTTCCCCCAGTCATCATTTCAGCTTTTTTTCTCTTATTTTCACTCTAGTGCCAGATAACAGAATCCATTTCAATTCTCTGAATTATGATTGAACATTGTACTGTCTAGTATTTGCTCGACTATTATTATATAAATCGCAAGTTTTTGATACCGACTCGTAAATAAACATCGCTATAGATAATAGGTCGAAATTGAATATTATTATTTTTGGTCATCCCTTATGATGTTAATTCACGTTGCAAATGAAAATCATGATGATATAAAACAAGGTCGCTCAGGAATTAACGTTTGTTTTTGTCTCCAAATCGTCTGCAAATAAATTTTTTCAATTTTTTCAACGTTTATGCGTTTATAATAAATTTTTTAACAGCTATGTGTATAAATTACAGTCTGGTTTGAACTATTTGCTCCAAGTCTAGTTAATATAATAATGGCTTAGTTAATAGAATATTTGATAAGTTATGACTTTAAAGCATCTAAGTATTCACTCGAGTAAATAATAGCTTTAATCATTTATTTATGCTCCTTTAAACGCTACAAAATAGAAACATGATTAATAAATAATCATAAGACATGCACAGTGATGTACAGGAATTGAATAATTCAGTTAATCTAATGACTCGGTTAATTATAAGATTAATGAATCGATGATTAACTGAATGACTCGGTTAGTCGTAAAGCATCTAGTTAATTCACCGGTTATTTGCTCTGTTGCTGAGCGATACTTTTTATGCTTATTATCTATGCATAATATACTTTAGTCACATTTATAAATTAATCAATCAACCTGCTATAAAGCTAAATATTATTAAGTACAAAAACGCTTCTGATAAGTACAACAGGGTCTACAATGTAGAACTACTACATAGAAACAATGTCTCGTTTTTCTTGAGTTGCATTGTTTTCTGCATTAACAGTTGCATCGCAACACCTGCCTCCAAGTCTATGCACATATTTCTTCCCAAAGGATAAGTATACATAATGTATTATTATATATTAAACCTTGTGTTTAACGAACGAAATATTATCAAGGTAGCCTGTTGCTATAAAAATCAACTTCACAGCTTAACTGATAAATAATACGTTAGACTTGCAGTAACTTCTTTTCTTTGTATCCAACTCACCGGTATGTTATAGACATATTGCGATTAACAAGAGATACGCACTTGGTGTTGTTTGACTATGACAACTGTTGTAAAAAATCTGCGAGTAGCCGGGGTGGTTCCTCGTGTATGCGCTTATGTTGAAATATGGCTACATCATAATCTACCATCTCTTGAAATGATAGCAAGAGCTGAGACTAGGATATGAAGGTCAGGGTTTCGAGTAAATCATCGAATCAGTTTATCGCTAGTTGGCGTTGAAAGACCTTTCGGATGCGGAGCTTCTGCGGTGAGACTCCTAGTGGGGGCTGGGGCCCCGCGGGCTCGATCTCCACCTTGCTGGTTATCCAGCGAAAAAATATTATTCATGTCTTTCTTAACAAGAAAAACGGTTAGTACTCGGAATTTTTAGACAGTTGTTAAGGTTATCTGGATTAGAAGTAAAGGTGATGATTAGATTGGTTTTGATTTAGATGATTAGGATGTGAATGAGGTAGGAGTGAAATGAAGCCTCGGAATATAAAATTCGCAACAATTTTTAATATGTAGAGTTACAATTTTTAATATATAGTGTTAAAACAATTGCTGTATATAAAATGTTCTAAAAATATTTAGGTTTCCTTTGATAGATATTAAATCTTTGTACGTATTTTAAAAAAAAATAGTTAAAAAATTCTTCAGTTGTCAATATGATCATAAAAGATTTTTGGTAACGATTGACGATGGCTATATTATATTTATCAGTAAACAACCAATCGCCACAAAATAACCTCCAGCCGTTAAATCAAACTTTCCTCAAATAAAATGAAATGATGCCGTGGATGCCAAGATTGATTATTTATTGTTATTCCTTGAACTTCTTACTGCATTGATTCCAGGCAAAACGGAATGCTGAGAATGACAAAAATATTTTTTTTACAAATCTTTAAATGTTTAACAATACCAAACCACTGTCGGAACAGTTTAACCTTGTCAAATTGTAAAAGAATCCCTTCGTTGGATATGAAGTTGTTTATGCTGATGCTGGAATTAAGGTTTTTTATATCTTAGAATGAATTATCTAAATCATTTAATTTCTACGTCATTAACCTTTAATTCAACGTTCATATTTATGGCACTGATAACCGCATCAATTTTCAGCCGATTATATGAGGTTGATAATTATTTATAATAGTTTTTGCTTTATTCGCTTTTAGTAAGATCATCGCATTAAAAAGATATAAACTTAATATTACTATTTACTGGGAGAGTATTTAGTCAATAAAGCTCTCTTCATTAATAATTATATATGTGATTGATAGTATGTTGCAAGAAAATCTAAAGATAGCCTATATTATGTCAATTTGATTTATTTGTAATATAAGAGCGGCTTCAATGTTCTTTTTTAAGGGTTGTATATAGATACAGATATTAAAGTATGATGTATATACAGTATATACTGTATGCTGTGTATAGTTTACATATAATCTGACAATTTTCGTTTGTTTAAAAGAGGTAGGCTTATTCAAAAATTGATGTAGTATAATTACATCTGATGCATATAAATATATAACATAAATGCTCCAAATAATAAAATTTGTGTAAATAGGACAACTAATGATATGAATATGAGCTGAAGTGATACTCAGTAAGTATACTAAAACTTATCAATGATAAATTAAATATTCAAAAACTCAGTAAGTATACTAAAACATTTCTATTCAATCAAATCTCTATTCAAATCAAAAACTATTCAATTTTAAAAACAACTAAACTATGGTATTGTAATGGTAAGAAAGATGAGACCTGTTCAAATAATAAGATCAAACTTGTTTTCAGGTCCTCGTGTACATTCGGGTGGTGTTTCTCAAGATCGGAGAAATCGATACAATGAAAGAAAACTTTATGGCCGATGCTTTCATCCAGGCAAGGTGGCGAGAACCAGCTCTAGACGGCCAGTCAGCGCAGGTATGACGTCATTTTATACAGAACATTGACAATGATGTCATTGTATGCAAATATGTCGGAAATGACGTAATTTTATACAGATAAATTAGCATGTCGTCATTTTATACAGATAAATCATAAATGACTTCATTTTATAGTATTACTTAAAAGTAAGAGACAATAAAGCAGCCAGTGACGTTGAATATACCGTCGCGTGACGTCATAATCCAGATAGTGGATTAAATAACTGTTGCTAGCTGCACACACTCTAGGGAAAGATATTTTGATCTGCAGCCTATAGCCTTGTCTTTGATATATGGTAAAACTGCAGTAAACATAAACTGAACACGATCGACTCATTTATTTATAGACAGAAGACTGTTATAGCTGAAATTTTCATTTCGTATTATAAAGAAAATTGAGCATTTCAAGTTTATTTTAAATTAAAAATGTTACCTTCAAAAAGGAAATTACATTTTATTACATTTTTAGCAGTTATTGTTTGTAAATGAAACAATAATTCGATAATTTTGTCGAATTATCGTTTTAGAAATTTTGTTTTTTAATTAAGTACAACTAATTTATGCTATTTAAAAGTAAAAATTTAAAAATTTTAACGGTTTTTATTAAACTTATATTTTAATGTATTAAGGAATTTAATTCAAAAAGTTAAATTTGATGTTTGCTTAATAACGAGTATCTGTATAAAGTACATTAATTGAACACTATTTTAGTTACTTTTTTTACTGTTTTGTTATCTGAAATAATAGGGAGAATTTCAATTAGTATTGCTATGAGTGAATTTCTAAGTCTAAACTTTAATATATTTTAAAAACATTTCTAACGTAATTGTTGATTTGATTACTTTATAAGATGATTTAAAACAGAACAGTCGAGAGTAAAAATAAAGGACGTATATTATAAAACTCCAAATAGACATAAATCTAATCATGATTATAATGAAACTTGTCATTATAATGAAATTTAGGAAAAGTCATTCATGGAATGAATTATATTTCAAACGTGAGAATTGTAACATAAATTAGGCTTTGCATGCAAACTCATTAAAGTATGTTATGCCAACTATGAGAGGTATTTGCACTCTGCCATACTTATTGCAATGCTCTTTGCTTGCGTATAATGTATATATGTGTATGTATACTGTCCGTATCAATATTTCATCATGAAAGCTGCCCGCCCCTTGTTTAGGCTGTATTTTCTTGATAGTCAAAAAATTGCAGCCAGTGTTCAATAAACGGATGAGGTTCATTCTGGAGAATATACTATTCAGAATGATCCAAATTGGTACAAGTTTATATCTATGTATATTGTGAATATTTATACATTTTACAAGAATGAAAAAATCGTACATTTATATTTATAGTAGTCACCCTGTATGATAAGATTATTACAGGGATTGAGTTTGTTAAATTCTCAATCTAACAATGCTTCAGAATCTACTGTATATCTTTCAGAATCTAATATATACGAAGATTAGAATCTTCATCTTCTATTGCTAAATTAAATTTTAACTGACATTTCTCAATTTCTGAAATCATTTGAGAATGTAGGTTACGATTCTGTTGTCTAGGCACTAATTTAGTTCCACTTTAATCGTCAGGATATAAATTGTGGATAATGTTTGAACTTGGCGTCAATAAATATTTATATCTGGTTAATTTCAGTTAGATAGCTCATACATAGATGTTGCAAAGTGGATTTCCGATGATTTCTGAAATAACGCGAAGAATTTTGTCTTTGTATATTATAAATCAGTGAGTCTTTTTGTATAAATTTGTAAGCTTGCAAATTCTGTGGAAGAAATTAAAAGAAAATTTTAGAATTTTTTTTAGAAAGTTTTATAAAAAAATACAAATGTTGCCAATTACTAATACGAGAAAATGTTTGTTGTAAGAAAAACGTTACAGACTACAAATCCTATTTTGAAACACTAGATAAAAGATAGTTTTTTTAAATCTGATATGAAACTCGTGTCAGCCTCTGGATGTTAAAGTGCTGCAGGATATTATCGAATGCTTTTGAAATTAAGTTTAAACTATTTTCTGTTGTGTTATAATATACTCACTACTGATATGTTTTCTGAAGAGGGCTTTGGGATATGTTATATAGAATATACACTATATTGTAGCTATTATATTACAAAATTAGTATTATTGTGAGAAATTTTTATCCAATATGCATTCAACTATTGATAAATTATGGAAATGTATTTCACTAATAGATTTCCATAAATATAATTCTGCATACAGTATTGTGAAAATTATCCTGTAATTGATGCATACTCATCAATTGATGCAAAACAAATAGTGTAAAGACTAAACTATAATAACAGAACGAAAGCGAATGTATTATATTTATATGTATAGAAAAAGAAGATTTGCTGAATATACACGATATACAAACACACAAAAACGACAGTCAAACACAGAAATACAGCTAAAATGCTCGTACCCAGAATAATATTTAATCGTGAAAGGGAGACTGCTAAAGAAGACCGCAAAACTTTCCAATGTCAAACATCTTGTGTTGATCGCCTTTGTTTATCATATCTCTTTAATTCTCACATGCTCGCCGCGTCCATGCTACTGGTTGTGTAATGTATCACCTGTTTTAGAGCAGAGAACAATTTTAGTTTATACCGAAGATCGGGACCATAAGTCGACTCGTGTTCAGTCGAAGATTCAACTGCGTTACCACTCGGAGCTATTAACGTTTCTTATATTACTATAAAGTTTGGTTAAATAGTATAGATCAAATGCAATATATAGTTACACTGGTGATTTCATTTAAACTGGGTCTTTGTTTTATGTAGTCAATTTATTAGCATCTCTTCAGCAAATTACACTAATTTGTTATGTGATCGTTTTTTTTCTTACTTTCAGTATTTTTAAATTCAATGTTTTTAGTAACGAAATATGCAAGATTATGATTAATAATTACTTTACTTATTATCTTAATATTAGGTTTTCTGTCATTCAATATTGATCAGTGTCCCGAATACATGTATAACGTATTCATATAACGTTTACATAACGTATACATGAAAAGTAAAGATCGTCGACATCTATCACTAATTTTATCTCGTAATTGTAATCTAATCGTTTTAATTTAAATTCAATTAAAATTAAATTTAAATGTAAAGTCTTGTAATCGCGAAATTTTAACGTTTTTTTGTCTAGTGTTGAAAAATTCCAGTTTATAAAAAACTCGTCGAGGTAACGCTAAGTCTATAGAATACACCGTTGAGAGTTGTTTTCTATATAACAACGTGGTGTGAAGGATGCCGTTAATACTGTAGATGCTTCACGAATACACATAATGCAATATTTTATATTGTGTTACATAACTTTATGCCGAGTTTAGTACCGAATGGCCCTGGTTTCTCATGACGTCATTTTGATACTAAAAATATTGACCATCAAGCATGAAGAAGCGGATGGTGTAAGAAGGCTTATACTATCGTTTATTTAGTTACGTACATTATAGTAGAGCAAGATCGACTAGAAAGCTGCAGGGTCTAGATATCGTAGTGGTTGTAGATAATATAACGTTTCTGGAAAAAAGACGACACGTTTTTATTTATGAAGGTCAAAAGATCTAGATTATGATATTTAACGATGATCTTTATTTTGAAAATATATGTTACAGCATGTAGTACATATTGCTTAACTTAAGCATATTAAAATATGACTGAATGCGTTTCACAATAATACAATAAAGGCAAAATATGTAAATATTACGAGGGCACTGGTCACTTTAAAAAAAGTGAATTAAGATCATTAAAAAACGACATTGAAATGACAAAAAATGAGACAATTTAAAACTCTGTATTGTATGCTCCATTTTAGACCAAAATACGAAAGTAATATGCTATTTAATACAATTGATTCATTCAGAATTTATATAAATATTTTTTCAATGAAATTGGTTAAAGATCTCAAACTTAGGAGTCCTCTGCTTTCTGGTTGTCATCAGTTGATGGACACAAGGATCACAAAATCATTGTTACTGTCGTTTGCAACTTAATCCGTTTAATTTTCAACGTATAGGTTGTGAACTACATCGATTTAAGTCAAATTTTAACATCATATAGAATATAAATAGCCTTTTTAACAACAACAAACAATTAATAGTATTTAGTTGTTTCTTATTTATCTATTTAAGTAGTAGGGCCTACTCAGATGTTTCTCACATTACAGTACAAATAGATGGAAATTAATATTTATATTTTAAATTTATCTGTTGTTGTTTTGTCTCGATTTAAAATTAATTATTAAGATAATTTCTGCATTAATAGACCAAAAAAGTGCAATTTATAGTAGGCCTATTAATTCAGTTCATGCCTGAAGCTACACAAGTCTGCAATTGCTATAAGTTGCACAGATGCGTTATAGGTCCGATTTGTTTTATATTGTAAGTCAACAACTGCCGGTCAGATTTTATTAACTTCTGGAAAAAGAATCTGCTATATAGACCTAATTCTTTGTGTATGATTTCTGTGCTACCAATGTTGCTAGAAATATGAGTTTATTAACTTTAGGTCTAATCAAACTTGAACATGTATGTTTTTGTCGTCTATTATAATACTGTATTGTAGGCCATGACAAAATCATAAAGTAAAAAAATAATAATTAAAACTCTCAAAAGATTAAAACTCAAAAGATTAAAACTCTCAAAAGATTATCTTAAAATAAGAATTTTTAGTGTAGGCCTACATCAATGTTAAAAGCAGGTTATATAATCAAAGAAAGTGCAAATCATAAATTTCTATCATACATGTAATTGTTCAACAAGCACATAATTTGATATTTGTGAATAATAACCAATTATACTTTATTTTGCAGCAATTTAGTGTTTTATCGGTCATATATAAAAAGCCAACGGGCAAACTGGAGCCCAAACTTTTAACGTACAAAAATGAGGAAATCAATCTCATGGCTACATGGTTGATGATCATAAGTAAAATAGGTAGCAAGTCAAAACATTTTGTATTTTGTCAAAACATTTTGTCAAAACTAGAGCGGTGAGATTCATATTATATAGAATTATAAGGAGATGACAAAATAATAAAATTGTCTAAATCTTTCTGATTTAGACAATTTTAACGATATCCGGTAAAAATGTTAAATAGGATATCTCTTATTTGATTGACATCTTTGGCATTATTTTAACTATGACACTAATGTTTAACTGACTAAAAGCACTCGAACTCGATTGTTTTTCATTTCTCATCATCCCATTGACTTGCTTCAGACATTTCCTAGAATTATATACGTATACAGTAGGTAGGCTACGAAATAAATAATGCCTTGATTTTCCAAGTAACATTAATAAAGAGAAACAAATTTGTTTTTATAGACTCTGATATTTTATCGAGACCACCTTGACAAACCTCTCAGAATTACTGTTTTGTACTTAGCAATGAGACACAATAGTTTAAACTGATCTCTAAAGAAACTTTTACTGCTTCGATGTAGATATAGTAGCCACCCTGCTCATGAAATTAAGCCACGTGTTGTATTTAACCTGTTATCTCGATACTCAATGTGATATTTACAATACTAACTTAGAGAAATGATTAGAGGATTTTTCTACATTTTAAGTGTATTATCGTGAAATTATCATGCTTGCTGGATATTGTTAGTAAAAAGTTCATCTCTCATCTACTTTTATTGAGTCAATTACGTGCACTTCTATTATGAGTTAACATTGCACTTGTCTCGCATTTTTAAAAGTGTAAATTGCCCAATTTACATTGATCTGTAAATGGTCAATGAATACACGAAAAGCCAACTTTCAAATTAAAGATGTATTATTGAGAATCGAACAATAACGGTTAATTTGTTAGTTAAAATGATTTTACAGCTTATTGGCATTGTTTATATATTGGACTAGTGGTATTGTTTTAGATAAATAAATAAAAGTATGAGGTACCACTTTCGTTTCCTTCGGATGTGAATGCAGCTTTAAAAGTATCATCGCACTGTAACTCACATGTGATGTGTCTTATTTTAAGTCTCGTCGTCTTCATATATTCACACTATGCCAAAATATTATCTTCATTATTTTTATAAAATAATATAAAACGCAAATAAAGACTATGTTTCATCAAGTAACTTGATGAAAGACGTCATGAAACCAGTGATTTTCACATTGATTTCTATTTGATAGAGATTTTTAATTGGGCTAAACTAATTTTCAAACTGCCAATGACAGCCTTCTGCCTATGGCATGATACAGGTTTATAACCAATCAAATTATAGTCAGAAACGATTTCCCAACGAGCGTTCAATGTTATTTCACTGTCAACACAAAGTCATTTGTATTGAGATGCTGATGCATATATTTATAGTTTAATTACTACATTTATGACAAAAGCATCCTGCAGTAAGAATGGATGCGATTGAATATTTCTATTGAAAATCATTTATTCGGTGCTTTTATTTGATTGGCATGGTACTACAAAGAAGCAATATGGCTGTTGTCTGCATTTTCACCTAGGACGGTGATTGGCTGTCTTGAGATCGTTGTCTGATTATCCAGAATGAATCATGGAAGTTGTTTTGATGAGCTAAACATGTACGGCAAACTATTGAGATATAAGTGATAGAGACTGATATTTAGGTAGAGTCAACCAGTGGGGATAGGAGTCACTGGAAGACTTGCATGTTTATCTTATGGTTACGATTAATATGATTCAAACCGTATTTCGGAAGATGATCGATAGACTGTCATTCACCCTACTAAGTGGGGGTGTAGGCCTCATGATATATTGGTTCGGAGTGTTCTGTTTCAGTCACCACTAGTATCACTAGGTCTCAGTAAATTTAAATATTCCCGTACACATTTGACTTGTCCTACAGGATTAAGATCATGCTGAATGTAGCAGTCTTAATCTAGTTACAGTGTTCTTTGTGAAGGCCGGCTGTAAGACGGCATTCAAAGCACTACAGCTTGCTGTGGTGGGTCAGAATCTTCTTGATGACATCACTTGGACTGGGTGATGTCCTGAAGATTTCTCTGAGGTTGAATTTGTGATGCGTGTTTCAAGGCCTTATTATATAAGGCCGTATTTCGCACAAAGGAACGTGTGTTGTCTAAAGTGTAACTCTATCTTACACTGGACTACGATGCATATTTCATGTAGGTGTGCCTTGTAGAAGTGTACAATCTTCTATCTTGTACATGGAAACAATGCTCGTCTCAACTGCAGTGTTATCTGTAGTCCATACCTATCATGGATTCCGGATAATAATGCAGGTGGAGGTTTGTTAACAGTTCAGCTCTATCATGGACTTTCAATAAATCTTCAACAGTGCGAAATATATAACTAAAACGTGCATTGTATGGCAAGCAAATTCATTACCCATTGAAGTCATC
>JAQIXG010002102.1:0-18833 GCA_034700105.1 Oconnorella tubifera | reverse complement strand
CAACAGAATCGGTGAATTGGTTGCACTTTTATTGCAATAATTGCAAGGGTCTCACTTATAATAAACACAGTGTATATGCAGCTCCCTTATGAAACATTTGCATTTGAATCATACCATTAAGAAATGTGCTTATTTTAGCACCTATACTATATAGAGCCTTTGTCGCTATTCATGAAGTGGAGTATTGATAATATATCATCATATATCACTATCTTCTGTGGTCATATATGATTTTAAGAATTCTTATTTGACCGCTTGACTACTCTAATTATTGAGTACTGTAATATAATATTTTTGATAATCGTAATAATAACTCACTAATAATATTTGTATTACAAAATAAAAATTGTAGATTACAATTATTAAATAACTTTGTTTTCTTCTTTGCTCGTCACCCAGCAATGAAGCCCCATGAGATACAGGAGAAGTTGGGCTTAACGAGGATACGTGACCGCGTTTGGTACGTGCAGCCAGCGTGCGCTACAACTGGTGATGGACTTTATGAAGGATTAACTTGGCTTACTTCAAACGCAAACTCTTGATGACATTGTCTTTATTTTGTGCATCTGCTGCAACTGTAATGCAACTTTGTTGATCGATTGCTTAACTTTAGGGTGTGGACCGTGGTGGATCTGAGATTCCAGTGTGAGATGGGGCCTCTCTTTAATATGTGAGGGATGATTTTTCTTATTGAAATTTATTTGGTTTTGTTGCTTGGATCTTTGATTACAAAATGTATTGTTGGTGGGCAGTTTTTAAAAATATACTGTTAGGGGTTTTTAAAACTGCTGAAAAAGGAATGGAAAAAGTACACTATCAAAAGTACAATAAGTACAGAGAAGTTTTATGAATAAAATGGAGCCAGGTATGAGTTAATGTAAAATTTATTGCTGGAGGATTTTATTTCTCTTCCTTTGCAACCCATCTTTCATGAAATTGTTCCATTGTCTGTGAATTGGAATCCTTTTCATTAATCAGAAAATTACTTTTAATCTGAATTTATAGTCAGTAGAAATTTATATATAAATTTCTATATTTTCTATATAAATATTAACAAAATACAGCATTTTAAAGTAATTTTTAGTTGT
The DNA here is from genome assembly GCA_034700105.1 of Oconnorella tubifera. Lineage (NCBI taxonomy): Eukaryota > Metazoa > Annelida > Clitellata > Enchytraeida > Enchytraeidae > Oconnorella > Oconnorella tubifera. The sequence goes on along the minus strand of JAQIXG010002102.1, from coordinate 17,745 downwards.
ATTATTTGTGCTGTAATTTACCTACACAAGAGTTAATTATGACTTTGTATTAACTGAATTTTTTTTAAGTTTTATACATTGGATATGCACAGTACAGTGTCATTTTATCTTATAATTACAGTATGATGATGCAATGTCTTTTGTTTGGCATAGGCCTTTATGTACTATTATGTTCTGTTTACGTATTGATGAGAATTCAATGAAATATTATGATTATATTTAGAGTGTATCCTAGCTTTAACTACCAAGTCTGTTTAGTGTCAGTAAAGTGATGTTATTGACTGTTTATTGGTCGATGATATAGATTTACATTTTCGCAACAATTATAAGGAAAGTGTCCGCAGTTGAAAATTTATTTTAAAATGAAATGAATTTAAACATTCAAAAATTCACCCATATCAGTAGACCCCTAGTAGTAGTATGACTGTATTATAAATGAAGTATTTCATTATAATACAGTTCTAGTAGCATTTATTCTGTTATGAATTGACTGAATTAATTGTTTATTAAAATATATGGACTAGTGAAGACTTTGAGAATATTAAACCTGTAACAAGGAAGATGAAATATTTGTCAAGCCGGTACTTATTATTGATCTTCAATGTTAATATATTACTTCCCGATAGCTGATTTTTAAAATGATTTAGATTCAAACCAAAGCAATTTACTATTAGCAAAGGATTATTTTTTAGATATTTTGTTTTTGACAATTTTGTAGATTGTTTATTTTGAATATATTTTATTAACACGAGTCATTTTAAGAGTTTATGATTGCTTACACGGAGATCCGTTTGATTTCTTAATTAAATCAAAACTGAGTTTGTTGAGCTTCTTTAGTTCTATTGTACAACCGCTATTAATATACTTATTTCTGTGCATAGAAACCTTTTTGACATTTAATGACTGGTTAACGTATATATCTTGGCTATTATGAACTATATGGATCAATTAAATATCTGAATATATTTATGATTATTCAATTTCATTAATTCATTTTTTGCAGGAAGTTGTTTTTTAGAGAAGTTAATAATACAAAACCAAAAATTCAATATTTTGTGATCGAGTGTTTTCATATATATACCTAGATACTAAATAGTAAATGTATATAACGTGTTTACGATTATAATACTTAGAGTTCAAGTTTATTGAAGTGTAAATTTATGTAACCTTTGTATAATTTGTCCAATGCTAACGTAATGTTTTTAATGCATGTTATTTTAATAAATCAAAGTTATATTTATCAGCTATTTCATTTCTTTACAACAGATGTGAAGATTATGACGAATCAATCAACACACAGAGTACACAGAACAACCTTTTTAATTTTCAATTTCTTTCAATTGACAAAACTATTTCAACTAGTCGTAAAATCAGTTCATGTGTTGATGGATTAATCAAAAAGACCTGAAATAACAATAAAACAATTTATTAATATAATTTGTAAAATATATAATAATTCAAATTTATTGATTAAATTGCAACATAAAAACACAATTAATTTCTAATAGAAATGTACAAGCAGTCCATCACTAAGATTTTATTTCAATCATTCCCCCATTGGATATGAATATCAGTTCAAACTTTATATTTGAATGCTCCATTAATAACAAGTGAATATTTTTCCCCAAGAATAGTTATTTACTGGACACAGTAAATTTATTTAGTGACACAGGGTCACTGATAACTTAATTTCTGCTTAATTCACAGCAAATCTTTGAATATGGCCTTTAAGCAATAACCAGCAAGCAACAACCAATCCAATATTGAATAGCTATCTTACATGCTTCACTACGTATTGAACAAGAATTTATGCTTCTTTTTTTAAACTTACCAAAGCCCATGTCTTCATCTTCAGGTTCTTCTTCCACTTCAACTTTCTTCTTCTCTTCTTTCTTGTCCGCTTTCTTATCAGCGGCTGGAGCTGCGGCAGCAGCGGCTGCTGGAGCCGGGGCGGCAGCAGCGGCAGTGCCGACCTTAGTGAGAAGATCTTTTATATTGACCCCAGTCAAGGCACGGGCAAACAATGCTATCAGGCAAAAACGATGTTATCATATAAAAATATTTCATACAATTTGTATTAAACTATATCGACATGTATACAGAATATGCTGTTAATGCCCTGCTTGCAGACTTTTACATCAGTGAATCAAGTTAACTTTTACATCAACGAGTCATGGTTAATTAGAAGTGGTTAGATCACTGGACTTAGACGCGACAGGTCCAGATCCAGGAAAGCTCACATTTCTCTAAACTTGCTGCACCCTTTAGTCAGGTGCTAAAATTGATGACTGGAGCTGATATTACTGTATTATAACTACATCCGAGATATACTTATAATGCAGTAAGTAATCCATGACATTAAACTTAACTTAATTTTAAAATAAGAAATATTCACATACCAAATATATTACATAACAAATATATTTTGCACGACGCAATACCTTTTTGACTCTTTAATGAGGTAAAGAAACATTGCAAGAAACTAAGTTGAAAAACTATACTACAAGTTAAATAAGCAAACTACGCTACTGAAGATTGAATCAGAAATGTCTAAAGTTGTCAACATAATAAATTATGCCAAAGCATTGCAATAACATCATTTTCAATCTTCATTTTGCACATTACATAACTTCTGGCTCAAATTTTTCAGTCTTTTAACGCAAAATAAATAATTTAATTATATGAAATTAAATATAAACTAAAAATATCACAATATACATACTTGGCCAAATAGGTTCTACTGGGACATTTGCAGCCTTTAGTATGGTAGCAATCTTCTCAGACTAAATATGAAATAATCATCAATACACACTATAGGACAGATTAACAATAAAAAGAAAACTGGAAATAACAGTAAATGCATCTTTGTTACATATGAAGATACGTTTAATCATTTTATAATATGCAGATTGAACAGAATTAAGTCATTCAATTTTGGATACCCTTGGTAATTTCATACAACAACTCCAATATAAACAATCCAAACTAAAACTGCAACTAAAAATTAGTCTATTCTACTTGTACACTAGCTAATGAAATTCAATGAATTATATATTTATAACTACTGTATATATTTTCTTTCAAACATTTCTAATGCCTAGATTTGCTTCAGAAACACATCTCAGCATAACGCATTAAATGAAATGCATATCAGAAGGATCCATTGGAAACATCATTAGCAAATCGACTATATACTTATACAATATATCAATATTTGTAATGCGGGAAATCAATTTGTAATATAATGTGAAATTTATATTAATGGGATAAAGATTAGAGTAAAAATCAGTGAGACAAGCTTTCAATAATGATTGAATGAAATAATCAGAGAAAATTACATCACCTTTCAAAGATTTCATTTGTCAATAAATAACACAAGGGAAACTAAATCTCAATAATAATATAATTTTCACATCATTACCTTCAAGGGTTTACATATTAGAATGAACACATATTTTTGTTACATACATATTATTCGTCTTATATTTCACAAATTAGGCACAATATATTAAAAAATTCCAGTAGAAATACTATGATCATGTACTAAAATCCAATAAATTAAGATAATATACTGATTATCAGATTAAACTTTGTGTATTAATCAACACGTTTAAAACTGACAGGCTTTTTTTGTTAATTATTACTCATCCGATTCCTCATTAAATATTAAAAACAATAAATAACCAAAAATAGTAACATAGCGTTTAATATATTACATTCCATTGAATTAAACTACACATTTCATACTGTAATAAATAACAATTGCAATTTCATTTATATGCAAAAACATACATTTATAAAACATTCATGAATCGCATGTAAAAAAAAGCAAAATTATGGTCCCCTCACGGTAATGGGCACGTCGTCGTCGGCGAGGATGAGTGCGCTGTATGTGCAGGCGAGTTCGTCGTTGGTAGGCATGCTGATGGGTCTGATCGATGAAATGAGACTGGATGGCTGAGTGGTTAGTGTACGCCGCCGGATTAGAATCCCAGACCTTGGCTCGATGAGAGAACGATACACTTAGATTACAACAAGGCGGAAAAGAACTCAAAATTGCGATCAAAAGTAAAAGAGTGCGGATTGTAATAATATGTAAGGGGTTGGGGGAGTAGAAATCAATTTTTAATTTATTATCTATGAATTAAATTCATAATTATAACAAATAGATACAATATAGGCAACTTTAGTATAGTAGATGATCGTAAAAATAAAGATATATTTGAATCAATGAGGAATATTGAATAGAATAATTATGGAAAATGTTAAAACTTTAGTTGATTTAAAATGTTTGTAATTACCATTGCAGATAAAAAGGCGTTTTTCAATATTCTCTGATGACCAAGGAATTTGTTTTAGATAATTTATAGTTTTCTATTAGTTTTTTTTCATAATCGAAAGCTGTGACATCTGCTTTAACATTTGTCAAATATATTTAAATAAATTAACAATTGTCAAATATACAAAATAAATTCTATTTCATTTTACCAATTTTAGTACAAGATTCCCTATCATCTTCATACATTAAAAAATTAGTCCTTATGACTAATTATTAAAATTTATAATATGTGCAATAGAAGTTGTTAGCAGAAAAGATGAAAAACGAGATTATTTAAAAATAGTAACACATTAATTGGGGGCAGGCAACCCTTCTGTATATAAAAAATGTATATCTAAAAGTTGTAATTTGTACTGTTTTCGTTCTTTCATGTGATTTCTGTAGAGAAGATTAGGAGCGTAACTTTCTGGTCGTTCTTATCTAAGTTCATCCAGCGCTCCTAATTATTTATCTTTCTATTTTCCCCTCCTTCCGGTACAATCATGCCACCCAAGTTTGATCCAAATGAAATTAAAATCAGTAAGTAATCCTTTTTATTATTTGATTGTTTGATTATTAGCCGGTGTATTGTCGTTTTTATTTACATTGGTCATGTATTCAATTGAATACTTTTTTTAAATTCATTCCTAATGATTCCTTATTAGTATTTATAATTTTATTTATATATTTTTTAAAGTATTTATAAATTTATATTATTAAAATGCCAGTATCGTATGTAGCGCGTTTAAAAGCACTGTACTTTGCCAGAAATCTGACAATTCTGAGGTTCCGTAGTAAAATTCCGGTTCGGCAGTAAAGCAATGCACCCTTTTATTATTCTTGTATTAATTTATATTTTATTAGATAAGATTTTTATTGTTTATTGTGGATTTCAAGAATCAGTAAGCCCTGATTTATATTTTTCAGTTTGCCTGCGTGCTGTTGGTGGTGAAGTGGGAGCCACGTCTGCCTTGGCCCCTAAGATCGGTCCCCTTGGTTTGAGTCCTAAGAAAGTTGGTGATGACATAGCCAAGGCCACTTCTGAATGGAAAGGTCTGAGGATCACTGTACAGCTTACTGTGCAGAATCGTCAGGCTAAAGTGGACATTGTACCGTCAGCTTCATCTTTGGTGATCAGGGCGCTTAAGGAACCTCATCGTGATCGCAAGAAAGTCAAGAATAGTGAGATTCTTTATATTTTATGTTTTGCAATGATATTTCTATCTATTGAGCGGATCTTGAGTCATATTATATTGTAGATTTAAAGCTTGATCATTAGCCAAATTATTATAGCGCGCATTAATCCAAAAAAAGTTTACTTAATCAAATTCAACTTCATCAAATTTTGATATTGCTTCGTAATTTGAATGATGAATATTGGTAAATATCAAAGCTTATTGGCAAGGTTGTAGACTCGTAACCGACAGATCCCGTGTTAGATTTTTATGAAAGCTCATTATATTGTAAACTTGCTTCAACTTTTAATACGGCAATTAATTTAGCTTTATAAACTACAAGTTTATAAAGCTACAATTACAATATCAAGTTTACAACTACAATAACTGCAGCTTTAAATTTTTTCAAATATACCTAAAGGACAGATTCATTACTTTTCTATTTATAAATGTTATGAAAAGTTTTATTCTAAATAATGCAAACCATTTTGTATTGTCAATCATTTACCTGATCATTTGAGTATAAACAATTCTGTCAGTTTAGAGTCTATTTTATTATTATTGCATTTATTCTTTATTCTACAGTAAAGCATAGCGGTAATTTGACACTTGATGAGATCATAGCAGTGGCTCGCACCATGAGACCTCGCAGTATGGCTAGAACACTGAAGGGAACAATCAAGGAAGTGCTCGGTAATATTAGCAACTTATTGGAATCATATATACAGCAACTGACATGTAATCTTTTGCTGATATTGCTGTTGAAAATTCTGATGTCTTACATTCTGATACAAGTTCTTTTCAAACAAGATTTCTTGTGAATTTAAGAATTGAGACATTTATTATGTCTCAATTCATAAACATATTCAGATGAATATGTTTAGAAGTCGAATTGAATTTTATGGTATTTGGTTGGATCATATTTTTACCAATTAAAATGTCTTCCTAATGCAATAGTTGACTATAATTCTTAATTTCAGTTATCCTATAGAGTAAAAATTTAAAAGTTATATTTTAATTAATCTTGATTAGAATAAAAGTTGAACTCTTGCACTGTTTACCAAACCTGCCCTGAATCATTAACTTGACATTTTGCAAGCGCAAAATGTCAAGCTAAAGATTCAAGTTAAATGAATTATATTCAAGTTAAGTGAAATTTATTGAATTCAAGTTAAGTGAAATTTATAAATACTCGCTCTTTTACTTATATAAGTATAATAGTCTCTCTCTATTGACTAAAATAATGTTTGTTAAATAATGTTTTTATTTAACAAGATCAGTCTTTTCTGATTATATAATGGTCATTTTGTACATAGGTACATGTCAGTCGGTTGGTTGTACAGTGGATGGATCTCATCCTCATGACATCATTGATAAGATTAACTCCGGTGAAGTGGAAGTACCAGATGTGAGTTACAGTCAATTTTACTTTTATGCAATATATGATTTAATGTTATATAGTAATTTAATTAGCAATGCGATTCAGAATAAAATATAAAGTGTTAGTAGAGAGCATCTTGTAGAGAAGCTAAATTGAGAGATTAACGAAAGGATGCAGCGATAATGGATTACAGAACGATGCCGGGGATTAACCGTAGATCTGTCGATTCAGATTCGGGAGTGGAATCATTTTCTCTCTAAATTTTTAAATGTTGGTTATTTGTGTATTTTGCAAAGCGATGTCAAAATAAACGCTTGTGATCATTATTTGATATGCAGGAAAAAAAATCATATTACATTATAAAAGACTTATATTGCGCGTTGAACTTAATGCGTTTATTATATATTATCTTTGTTGACTTTACTTTATCTTACTTATGCGAGTTCCATATTTGTTATTTATTATTAAAATCTTGTTTCTGTTGCAGGCTTAAAAGCAACTGCATCGTAAATCTCTTCATTGACATCAAGCGTTCATCTGGATATATCATCTCTGTCCCTTTCAGAAAAAATTTCATAAAAAATGAAAGCAATGTTTAAATGATCTTTTTGAATAAAAATGGATCACTGGTGGATTAGTGTTTATATATTCTATATAGGTTCAATCATAAATAAAATTTGATTCAAGCCAATCCGTTATGCTTTTAATTTTCACATTAGTACGGTCTAATATTTTTATTAATTTATAGACTGGAAATCAAATATTAAAGAATTTAAAATTTTGGCAGTCAAGTAATAAAATTTAATTTAAAATTGATTGCATTTAACATTCATATATCGCTAGAGCTGACTACATTATCGCAAGATGAAGTCAATTCAAAATTGAATACATGCCATTTGTGATTCATTAACCTATTGCGGACTCGTTACAAATAATATTAATTGCAATTTATAAACACCGCATATTTATGTCAAAAATTTGATATCGGCTATAAAGCATTTAATGAATTTTTAACCCTCCAGGAAAAAATTTAAGATCAGTGGCTTAATCATTAGATAAAAACTAACTGAACATTCTAGTACTGACTACATGATGCAAAGTTTAATTAAGCGTAATTGGAAAGATCTTTGTAATTCTTAATGTATAAAAAATATAGAAGTAACAATTATATGAATAATTACAGATTTGTATTATGCACAATAAACAGTCTATTTAATACATAAATAGGATATTGACTATATTATCAGAGTACACAGCTAAATACTACTAACTAATCAACAAATACGACTAAATATGATTTAATAAACTGCAGCAACTAGTCAACACGCTGCCTCTCCAGTTTTCAATTGACAAGCTTTACCCTTCGCTAATGTTAAATGTTAAATGAGTTAATAATACATCATTTAATTCCAGCTATATTCTAACAATAATTGTTACACAAACGGACATCAGTTGAAGTGTATAATATCATTATTTGTGCAAATTAGCTTCTGGGTTTCATATAATTATGACATACTATAAATATAGGTTAATATACTAAACATTTATGTTAATATATATTGAATGCATATTAACATAAATTTTTTCAGATGCATACGATACAAAAGTTACTTATTACTAAATTCAATTATAATGCATTGTTAAATTAGACATATTTAAAATGACTAGTGAAGAGGTAACATGTTACTAAACTATACTCGCATTTATTATTATAATTATGAATTAATCTAAATAGTTTACCAATGAAATCTTAACCATTGAGATTAGAAATAACAATATTAAACATTTCGCGTTATGCTGTATATTGCCTTAAATTTAAACATTTTCGCTAATGACTTTTTTTAATTAGTTCACTGCCATATATAATTTGTCAATTAAAATGAATTTAATTTCAAATTTAAACCAGTATTTAACATGCATTATTGCATGTATGTATGTGCATGTATTACACAATATATATAGTTTATTCCTAGTAACTGAGATAAAGTCACGTACAGGCCTAATATCACTGTCAGAAATTTGAAATTTAGAAAAACTTTGAAATGATCATGATTTTGTAAAGACAAATCGATAAATGAACTTTAACGTCACATTTACCATATGCAATGATATCTTGAATGTAGCACCTTACCTAAAGGTGCTGCCAACCTAGAGAAATGTTATACCACACGTGACTCGAACCCAGGAACTGCAAGTTCTGATCCCAGTGAACTACCACATCACCAAGGAGCATCAACAGTGAATTTGATTATTAATTTTTTTTAGTTTGAAAATTTAAATATTCCCAACCAAAGTGAACAAATAAGACTAGAGTGCTACATTCATCTAGGACAAACTGTACAGAGTTTAAACAATGATCAAAAATCGACTTAGAATGCAACTTCTCTTGCAATGGAATGACATCTAAACTTTAATCTGTTCCACCATGTCCACTTGTATCTTTGTATAGACGTATGGATAGTAGTCAGAGGCAGACAGACCTGGTATCTCTATCATCTACAAATAAATAAATTCGCATCAGTCAGTTGAGGAAGTTATAAAAATCTGAGAAGAAATAATTTTTCTAATGAATCCAGCGCAATATGTAACTGCAGTTGTATTATTTTTTTTGTCACTCACATTAATTTAAAGCTGCATCGTCGGAATGTTTCAATCTATTTTAATTCAAGGAAATGGTCCCTAGACGAGGCATTGCTAATTATTATTGTTTTTTGTTAGATTTTTGATTAAAAATTATATATTAAGGGAGAAACAAATTCTCTGTTCCCCTTTAAATCCACTATTGACAGATGTAACGCTGAGACTCACATCTCAGCTTCACAAAAAGTAGTGCAAATGTAGCAATAAACTGAACACTGGTTGTAGGCTAGTACTTAATTTAATTCCCACTAAGACTGGAATAATACTATGTTTTCAAATGTAGTATATCCAAAAAAATCTTATAAATATTGCTGGAAAAATTTCAGGAAGATATAACTGGCTAATATCCCGCAAGTAAATGATAATTATTGGCCTACTATTTTATTAAAACTAAACAGACCAGTAACTTAATACTAACACATCTTTTCAACATATAACAATAGCAACACATCTTGTCAACTGCATGACTATACAAACAACATTATTTAAGTATTTATTATATTATTAACTAAGCATTTAACTACTAAACTACCTCAGCTTTTTTAGACAGATCTTGAGTGCCACTGTTGTCTAGATGAGCGTAGTGGTCGTTGAGAACGTCCCTCAGCTTCTTCTGTTGTCTGCGAGGTGGCGCCAGGACCATAGCTTGAAAGTTCACCGGAAGACCATACCTGCAATGTACCAAGACTTGTTGCACCCCTTAGCTCTATTTTATAATTTATTTCATAATTAAAAAAAAACAAAATTAATATAAAAAATTTCAACAGTCCTAAGCCTCAATTGACAACATGACTTTATTGTATTAAAATCAACATTGCGTCATGTAATCCACTAAAAATTCAACATTGCGTCATGTAATCCACTAAAATGTTGAGATTCTATAATGTGTAGGCGCTTCGTGGGTATTTTATTAAGTCAACTATTTATTTTAGCAAACTAAAATAACATTGTAAGATTGTATTTCAGAAATTTATCATTTAACCTATAAATTATGACGGAAAAATACATCCTTTGCTACTATACGTTATATTCAGTCACGCGAAGTCTTATAATATGATAATTTTATATGATTAAATCGCTTTAGAAGTCAATTAATTAATTCAACAATTATCAACTTTCAATGCAAATAGCAATTTTAATGTTTAATTCTTTCAAGAAATGATATTTATTACTTTATGAACAGAAAAGTCCTACCTCATGACAGATTCAACGTAAATCCTCAAAGCTTTGACATGAACCCAAGCCACAAATGCTTCAGCAAAGTTGAGCTTCAACCAGCGAACCAGTGGACCCTATGTAAGAGAAAGAACAGAAAGTAGCAACTTCCTTATCACAGAGAAGAAGAACTGTATGAACTACTAAGTATGTAAGTATTTATAAAAAGTATTTATATATGGAAGAGGGGGGTGGGAGTTCAGGAAGAGCATATGTTTGCGTATGGGGAAGAGGGTGTAATTCAAAAAAGCATGTATAAAAAACTAAACCAATTATGATGTCAAATGAGTACTAATTGTTGAACCGTTAAATAATAAAATTATTGACAAGAACTAGTAGTTTTTTGATAACCGGCAGAAAATTTTATATTTGCTATTTAGAAAGATGCCAGACAATGATTTCTTTTTATTATAACTCTTAATTATAATCTGTAATTATAACCTCTCATTTTAATCTTAAATTTTAATCTGTAATTATAATCTTTAATTATAATTATAATCACTAACCATAATCTCTAATCATAACCTTTAATTATCTGTATTTTTGGAACATATCAAAGACAAATAAAACACAAACAAATGAAGAGGAAACAGTAACAAAGAATGTAAATAAATAATTTTCAGAAAAAAGCACTTGGGAAAAACTTTAAGACGTAATAAACCTACAAACTGTTTGTCTTTTTCAGAAGTCAATCTAGCCATCTCTGATTTACTTGCCTCCACTTCTCCATCATTGTAAATAAAATCTCTAACTATGAATCTATACAAGTATACAGATCATACAAAAATAAATGATACCAAAGTAATCTCTAATATTGAGTAGACAAAACAAATCAGTACAGAAATATCACAGATCTATACAAAGCAAAATTATCAATTTTGTGACTAGAACTGCGCATATGCTTAATTTTAGAACTATTTTTATGCCTAATTGTAATATTTTGCCTTCATTTATGCTGTTAATATGATGAATACTTGTACTTATTTTATTCTGTGAAACTGATTTATTGTACTACTTTTAATCTATGATAGTTTTCGTAATAAACTCGTCTTCATAATAGCAGCGTAAAGAAAATAATACTTTATAAGCTCAATGATATTATACTTCAATCTGATAGTTTAAACCTATTGCTGTTTGCTTTTAATCCATATATTTAAATTCTACTAAAATATATTGCTCTTTTTATCTTATTGATTTAAGATAAATATATTATATTTTAACAAAACAAATTCTATTTAAATAAATAAATCAAGCGAAATTTAATCACCAAATGTTTTTTACCAAAATTTAATATCTTACTTGTTTTCACGACAATGCAGTTTATATTCATCTATAACTTTTCTAAACAGAGTCACAGTGTATATGCCGTGTTCAGAATCTTCATATACCAGTCTGAAGAACATATCAAGATCATAATTAAATTATACCACAACTTGTTTCAAAAGAAATGTAATCATTTGCTTGTTTTGTATAGCATCCGAATAAAAATAGCCATTTATTCAGATATAGATTGTACAACACAATATCTAATTACATCAAGACGATGAAGTTAGAAATAATATCAGTTTTTTCGTCATCTATTTTATTAACTTGCTGCACCCTTAAGTAAAACGCCTAAATTAACAGCTAAGTCTGTGACACCATTCGCAAAATATGTAATATTAAACATTATATATAAAATGTTATAAAATAAGCAAAAAGTAATTATTCCATTGTTAATGTCAATTTGTGAAATTAATGAAAAGAAACAAACCACAGAAAACTGCAGAGACCTATTAAGACTCTAAGTGGAGTTACTAGGACAAACACATATTGCTTTGGTCAATAGATTAATCAGAGGTGTAAATAAATTTAATTTAATACAAATGACGTTAAATTAAAGAATACAGCTCTAGGCTATATAGCTGTGAGGAATCAAATTTTAAAATGACGCATACATTTTAATAAAATGAAAACTGTCTAACTTTGAACTTCTTGGAACAACCATATCAGCAAGCCTTTCATATTTCAACAACCAATCTTTGTAAGCCGCTCTAAATCATTTCACAGCATCAAACATTTAACTATATTATCTATATACTACACAAAAGACCTTTATGCCTTTATTTACTCAAAGGTTATTGATTGTATTAGCTATCTACTTAAATGTTTAACAGTAACAAATATATTATTTTAAAACTCTTGATTTGTATACAAGTTGAGCCCTGACAAAACAGTTACTAACTTTGTCATTGTGATATCAAATCCAGACAACTGACAGCAAGAATTTATAATCATTTTATAATTTAAACTAGTACCATTGTATTTTTATAATAAGATATTATAAAGTGCAGGTATTAAGATTAACCAAATAACTACAAGATCTGAGGGGAGTGATCAATCAAAAACAACTAAAATAAATATCTGTAAATTAAAAACAAATAAATATACTATAGAAGATAAAGCCTTGTAAACTGATGCAATAAATAAGACTCACACTGGTACAGCCACTAATAATGTGATCAAATATTCAGAGTCAGTCACTACATCTTCCTTCTTTACTATATCAGCCAAACTTCTTGTTAACAAACTTCCTCTATACAATCACATTAAGGTTAAGTTTAAGGTTAAGTTTAACGTCAAACAAAGCTACACATTTGTACGGTTTAAGGTTAGGTTTAACGTCATGGATTACCATACTATATAAATGATGTCTTAAGACGTAGCTGTCAATTTAAGCGTCTTACTAAAGGACGCAGCAAGTTAGAGAAATAGTGAGCTTTCAATAGATTCGAACCTGGGACACCAGTTGTGTCTGAGTCTGATGCTCCAACGAGCCTTGATATTAAATTATTAACTTAAAGTAAAGATTTTTCTAGATCTTGCAAAAGTGAGATTTCTTCAAACCTTATGATTCTCGGATCTCAGGATTGTACATTGGTCAATTTGTCATTTAGGAACACAAAAATACTTAAAAAACTTATATTACACACAATTCATATTTTTTGTAATATAATTTTTCAAATCTAGTGTTTAAGAGCACATCAGCACTTATTTAAAATATTATACCAATTAAATGTTAAAATTTTTTTTGAAAAGCTTAATTAAAAGCATTCTTTTCATCAAAAAGCAACATTTATTAAAATAACTGTAAATAAGACTTACGTTTGTTTTCTTTCGAGATTTTGTAGATTTCCTTTGAGATTGTTATAAGCCTGCGCCTTGGATTTCAAGTCTGTGTCCAATTGAGTTGATTGCTGCATGTAAAGTTATATAAAAAGTAAATACTGTTATTTAAAAAATTAATCAAAGAAATATTGTAACAATATAATTTGCTAGTGTTTGGCTTCTTTTGTAACTCAAATCTAACTCAAATCTAAGTTAAATCTTCTCTAACTCAAGCCAGGAGACTCCAAGCCAATGCAGGGAGACTGTTTTTTACTCAAAACAAAATAGCACATACTATATACACAGAAAATAGTTCAAAAATACATGTACTTTTGCAAGATATTCAATATATGATACAAGATATTCAAAATAAGATTCTTGAACACAAATATTACTTAATGATTTTTTAATTAATTTTTACGTTTAAAACATTGATAGTTTTGGAAGATAATGTCCCAAATGTAGCTCCTCATTTAAGATCACTACACAGGGTGTAGCAAATTAGTGCAATATTAAATGTCTGAGGTCTCCAGCTTGGAACCTGTCAGTTCTGTGTACCATTATATCTACCATTTCATCACTGGGCTTCGACGTGATTTTCAAAATTAGATGTCTAAATACTTAATATATTTCAAAAAAACGCTACATCTAGTTATAAATAAGAACGTTTTATGTAGTCAATAAAAACTCAAGATAAAGTCAAAAGTTTCCAGGATCAACAATATTCTGCTAACTTACTGCATCTTTTAGTTCAAATTTAGTCGATGCATAATAATTGAGCTACACTTCTACAGTCATTAATTTAGTTGATAAATGTAACACTACAGCTAATAAGTAGAGCAACACTGTTTTGTAAAAGCTTAAGATAAGCATATTACCTTGGCAATAATATCCGATATATTCTTGAGAGATTGCTTGATAGGATACTTAGCCATGTCCCATTGAAACTTGGTCAAATATAACCCAAGAGAAGCTGCAAATATTTACTGCAAATATTTACTCAATCAATATAATAAATAAAAATAATAATAAATACAGGATGATGAAATAGTCAATTTTGATTCTCTAAAATATAAGGACAGATGCTAGATGAAAAACAAGCTTTCATATAGTTTGCAGCCTAGCATTCACTAGCACGTACCTACAGAATGAAGATATAGAATAGGCACCAAAACAAATCAAAGATTGAAATTTTTAATGAAATTATATATGAATATATACGTAAAAATGCTTATGGGTATTAACTACTAATAAATAACTCATTTATCAACTATTATGCCATTTCATAGTATTTCTCTGAGTTTCTTTACTTTCTAAAGATATTCATACACCCTCAATATATCATCAATTTTATTCTAAAGTTCGTAGTATATACTGAATTAAATGACTTATAACTAAATATTTAACCAAATATTTATTTTCAGCTGTAAGACTGTTGCTTAATGACACTTTAACGCAAGAAATACTGCCTAATCCAAGAAAATAATTCATTCCAATAACATCAGCAGTGAATTACCACAAAACAAAATCAGAATTACAATTTTGGATAACAAAAACAATGTGATAACTAACTTCCATTGATAGTTAGGTTCTCTTTCACTTTTTCTTTGTCTTTCTCCAACACATCACTTGCGTACTGAGCTATCTTCTTTACAACACTACAGCGACACAAGCGCGCTACCAATGTTAGTAATCTCACAGACCAGTAATAAAATACTAATTATAAACATTTAAAAGAACGCTATATCTAAATGAAACAATTATTGTATAGATAACTCATTATTCATTGCTTACAATATTAAACTCACTGTTATTATATAAAATATATCTAATTTAGCGCTAGATAAAATGTCTTATGGAGTCTTTGGATGAAATTGGCAATAAATTCACTATCAAAAAATTATATTAAATTAAAGTATAAAAGTTGCGACACTCAAATATACCAGTAATATGGTGACAATACTAGAGTTTAAAAACCTTTTTGCAAAAACTTGCCTAAAAAACTGGAAAGAGTTATATACTAGTTATTATTTCTGCAATATAGAAATTAATATTGTTTAAAGCGTTTTTATTAATAGGCCCCTTTTCAAATACGTGAAATATTGCATATATATAAGATACATTTTGATGAGTTTTCAGTATTTTTCCAGTATGTGAAGTGACCTGCATCAATGTAATACAAACCTTTCAACATATACGTCTAGTTTAGCGAGTTCATCAGACAGACCAACTAGAACATCCAATGTACCAACCTAAAGTTATTACAAATAACACAAAGACTGACAGTCACATTAATAACTACAAATATATAAAAAGACAAAAACAAGTTCAACAGCAATCTAGATGATATATCACTTCATAGTTACTTTAATAACGCTTCCTGGCAAAAGAAACATTTTAAACATTTGATTATTGCAATCAATTTTAATCTTTCTACCTCTAAATAACACTAGATTAACTTACAGCACTGTTTAAAGTAAATTTAAAATAAATAAGTCTTAAATCTGTGTCTTAATAAATAAATAAATTTCAATAAGTTTAGGTTTTAAATTTATATAAAAAATCAGCAACTAATGAATAAGAGTAATATATTATTTCATCTCTTCTGAAATAAAAATTGGCTCATTTATATAAGCTTTATCGATCACTTCAAAAAAAATTATAATTCAGTGTATTGTGTTGCTCATCATGCTCATCAATTGATTTCTGTATAGTAAAGTTCACAACATGTCACTAAATAATCTATTTGTGCTGATGTGACATTGAGCAACAAGCAACTATACCTTTAAATCAGGAATGTGAAACTTAAAGCATTGTCCAATCTGATGTTTCTGAACCAGAGCCGAGAGGGACTCATATGTTTGTTGACAGGTTTTGTCACCAGGAGCGCTAACCAACCAGAACTCAAGGACCTCCAGTAGTTTACGGTCCTCCTGTATGAGACCCCTGGACGTCCCACCAGCGCCACCTGATGCCATATCTAACTAACTCTATCACAAATAATGAAATACAACGTGATATTAATATTAAGCTAGGTTTAAGTTTAAAGACATAGAGTATTGTATTATATGAACAATGTTTCAAACGTAGCAGTCAATTAAAGCGACTTACTAAAGGGTACAGCAAGTTAGAGAAATAGTGAGCTATTCGGAATTCAAACCTCGACCTGTTAAATCTGAGTTCAAAACTCAAATTACTTCAAAATTGTTTTTATTTTAATTTATAATGGACTAAAAATGGGATGCGTTTGATTCAAACTTAATGACAGTAAAAGCAGGAAAATAAGTTTTGCAGATAGAACAATGTATGAAAATTTTTCAACAATCTAAAGACAACCACAACCCTAACCTTAACACAAAGCCTAACCCAAAAACACACATAATAATAACTTTTCGCTCGTTTCGCTTTTAGATATTACAACTAACTAATGTGACAATTTAAATTTCTTTTCTGTTAATTAATTTTCAAAATTAATGCAAGCTTATCACTAAAAAACATTAAATATACGATATACATTACGTAACGTAACATAACGTAATTTATGGGCGCAGGTTTTCTCTATGCCCACATCGTAGCCAGGTATATATTTACAGCAAAATAATATCAACATAAATTGTGCACAGTTGCACAAGTATATACATGCACAAACATAAGATAACTTAAATAGATAATATATACAATATTAAGAATGAGTATAATACATGGATTATATTCTCACACACGACAGTCGTACAAACTTGTAACTATATTCTATATACATATATATGCAATGTGTCTTATAAATAAGATCAATCAAAGTGTTCACATGAACAATTAATCATAATACTTAAATAATGCTTAAGCCACAAACATTTCAAAATATTAAATAA
>JAQIXG010002101.1:0-18835 GCA_034700105.1 Oconnorella tubifera | reverse complement strand
TACATGCATATATTAATTAATCTAACACGATGGTACAAACTAAACAAAGCTACTGGTGAGAGAACGATTGTGCATAGATTACTGTTCTGCAGGGTCCTTTTCTTTGATACATTGCAATTGCTTTCATTACAAACTTTTAAAATCTTTGTTTATTGCAGTATTTTGTTTGTTTCACTATATTTATTTTAATGTTGAAAGTATTTGATTTGTAATACTCGTTGTTTGGTGAATTTAGGATGTATATTTTAAGTTTAGTGACCTTCTATAAATTAACGGTAATTGAACAATAAGAAAATGATTTAAAATTATCAATATTTGAAGACGTTTTTAACAGTTATATCTTTTTGTTATGAACAATTGCCCAATAAAAATATATAATAATGCAGGGGCTTTTATTATTCAAACATTTGTTACGATTTTATTTAAGATTTCAATTTAAAGTGCAAATGACTAAATTAGATTGCTCATGCAGCATTCTTATTTTAGATAAATTCTCTTATTGTTATGAAAGAAATAATTTCGCTCAAATGAGCAAACAGGATTCATATATCAATTGAATATCGCTTGGAAACTGTCAATTTTGCTTGATCGACTGTGCATCTTGCATCAAGAATATTTTCTTACCATAAATTCAATGACGGAAAATCGATAATAATTCGTATCAAAGTGTGATGATCAATCTTAAAACGACGATTCAGAATAAAAAGTAAATTTACATTGAGATTTTTATCCCAGTTTAAATGACTAAGTTCAATCAATTCAAATGATATACGCCCATTTTTGAATCAATTGTTTTACTTTGTCCATATAAAGTGCCTGAACGTTACAATGAGGCTAAAAGGTTTACATTTTTACACATTTGTAACAATATATAGAATCTTAATATTATAATAATATGTAATATAATAATATTATACTGTTTATAATAATATATAACTATAATATACAATATAGTCTGACTTTTATTATTTATGCGATATATTAAGATTATAAAACAAATCTTTATTACAAATCATATTTGAAATTGTGATATATTATTAATATAATTTTAAGGTTATATTACAGAATAATTTATTCAATAAATCACTGTGAATTTAACCTCTGAGGTCTAGGTTGAGAATTCTATCCGCATCATCAATTTGCACCATTCGTGACAAATAATACTTTATTAAATATTTCAAAATAAATCGCGTTTGGGTGAAAGGTTAAATATGCTACCATCTTTCATCTTCCGATTGCAGCAGAAGAGATTCCAAATATAAATTTTAAATAAGTAAATGTTGGTAACCGTAGAAAAAATTACTCATTTATAAAACCATGACAAAAAATGACAAAAAATGTATCATTCAAATCTATTCGTCAGACCATGTATGTGTGTGTGTATGTATGTATGTATGTATGTATGTATGTATGTATGTATGTATGTATGTATGTGTGTATATTTTATATAAAAAAATAACGATTGTTACACTTTTTCAAACACGGCACAAGATCAATTTACCAAAAAAATGAGAGAAAAATGACAAAGAAACGAGATAGATTTGAAGACAGATATTGATACAGATGTTAGTCAAGCTTAAAGGTAAGCTAATCATTTTGCCCCTTACGTGAGAGCGACAGATATTAGTGTTGATTATTAAAGCTGAGAGTAAATACAAAAAAGTAACACTGAGAGTAAATATTTGTACTAAGAAAACTTTAATATTTTACGGATATTATTAAAACCTAGAGTTACTAACATCGTGTGAGTTCAAAATAAGAATAATACAACTGTATGGAAAAAAATAATACGCTTACAATTTTAATATAACTTGTTAATTTTACGCTCCAATATTTGTTATTCTTCATGATTTCATACGCATTGCAATTGTGATTGATCTTCAGTTTTTCATAGTATACTGCTGAAATAACGTTTTCTTAGTTATATTAATATTCAATTATGTTTTTTAATTTGTTATTTATAAGCAAAGATCTAATATGTTATTTGAATATTAAAATCTAATATTCGCTTCATGTAACGAAAATATATAAGAAAATTAAAATTTCGTAACTTGAATTTTATTTTTTTGCTAATTAAATATAGGCCTACATTGTTTTATTTATTTTTTACAAAGTCGTATGTAATATTACATGAGAGAAACCAAAAAATGAATCTAAAACGATTCGCCCTAAAATATAAAGATCTACTACAAATTCAATTAGCAAATGTATTTAAGCTACAATAGATAAAATAAATTAGAAATAGTTTTGCTCAGAAAGATTTGCCTCAGATAATAGGCTACTTTATTCCTCAAATACTTTTTGCTTTAAAAATAACTTTCTTAAAACTGGTACAAATATATGAAAATCATAATTTTAGGAAGAAGATTATTTTTGCATTATAAGTTTTTGTTTTGCAGACTTAGGAACTCAAAACATCTGCTCTTCGACGTTATTTCAAACTATTCACACCTGAACTAAAATAGATCTGATTAAGCGATATTGTTAATTACTTTGCGAATTGTAGTTTTAATTATTACACTAAATTAAGCTAGTAAATTAAATTGTATTAAAGAATCTTCTGGAATGCTTTTATCACCTTTTTCGAAAATTTGCAATAATCAATTATTTATTCGTTAAGTAGGCCTAGTTATTATTGTTAATTAATCTGCTTTTATTCGTTTTATTATAGTTGTTTTTATCTCAATAATAATCAGCACGACAAAACAACGCCGTTATTAATCAGCAGGATGAAACAGCGCCGTTTTGTCGTGCGCTGTTTTGTCATAATGCCCAGAACAGCGCACGACAAAATAGCGCAGGGCAAAACAGCGCCGACATAACAGCGCTGACATTTTGAGAATATATCAAGTTCAATTTTTTTTAACCCTAACCATAATCCTATCCCAAACCTTTTATCAGAATTGTAGAAATGGGCCGGTAGACAGATTCTTTTATGACCCGATATACATAACATAGACGTATTTACTTTTAAAATTATCTTTACAAGATCTCTTTCATTTTTAAATCGCCGTTATCTACTCTTTCAAAAACGTCTATAGGGCCTACAATAATTACTTTTGCATTTTGCTATAATTCATGTAAGATTTCATCTTAAAGCTTAAATTTTTCTGTTTGGCCTTCACCTTCAATAATTCAATTACCATTTTCAGCGAACTTAAATTTTAAATGTATGTTTAAAATAAGACATTAAGCTTAACATAAAATGTTTTTATGGAATTGTGATTCTAATAAATTTGTGAAACTAAACATTCAATTTTAAAATTCGGCCACTTGAACTGCATATTAATTTAGATTATTAATACCTTTTCACATAACTAATCATTTTAGCCACTAATTGGATAGGCCTAATCTGGTTCAACTCAACTATTTCCATATTGCTTCATACTTTCAATTATTACTTAGAAGAACCAATCTTTACTGCTGTTAATAATACACATCTCATAGCTGTATAGTCCATAAGGTCATGTTTATTTGTTCAGCCTGTAGCTTGATGGCCCATATTATCATGTTTATTTTTCAGCCTTTTTCTTTTTGCTTTTGGCGTCTGCTTGTTTTTGTCAGAATTTTCCAATTCCTTTCACTAATTTAGCTACAGTTGCATATCACACGTTTACTATATTAATGGATTAGAACTTACATCATAGAACCATGCGATCACTAATTTTCATCTCAGCGCTACTGATTTATCTCCTTAATTAACTTAACGATCCAAAAATTTGTACTGAATCCCATTAATAATTATTTATAGTCATTAGCTGCATTTTCTTAGTTTTGCTTCTCAAGATCTCAAGAGAGTGCTGCTAATGTAATTAGTACTTTAAATTAATTGTTAATAAATTGACTAAATGTCTCTTATCTTGTCATACTAACATATCCATCGAATTTAATTATTGTCAAGTTTTTCTTATTTTGAAGTCCGTACGTCAGCAAATTTGCAAATTTCTAATAAAATAAAAAAATTATAATTGAAAAATGAACGCTCAATAAGTAATAAAGAAAGAAATTTTTATTTTCTCTGATAGCGTGTTGGTATTTAAAGTAATAAGAGAGAATAAATGAGGAAATTTAACAAAATTTAAAAATGCTACTTTAATATTCCCCTACTACTAGAGCTGAATTCTTCCATCTGAATGGAAGGAAATTGCGATTTAACATAACCGCAGCATGTAGCATCAAAACAATTTATTTTCTATTTTTAATGATATGTCATTTAATGATAAAATAAAATAGCATGAGTTTAGCCAAAATTTCTGAATACTTTTGTTGTCTCTGAGCCTCGTTGTTATGTATAGTCAATTAATAATAATATATCATTATATTATCAATACAAATAATCTATGAAAACACAAAAATTGTTAAATAAAAATATCAATTTTGATTCAAATTTTGCAATAACGGCATGACAATACAACGTGCGCCAAAAAACTAAGCCCCTTTCGCAAATGAAATATCAAAGCCAAAATATTTGTATATTTTTTACTTTTTTATCAAATTGTAGAGGAAGAAAGTCGGCATCTAACTCGCAAATTTTAATTTGATATCTCAATGTATTCAATAGTTTCAACAAATAAAATTAAAATGTCTACATATATCTTTAGAGAGATATTATCGTTCCACGATTAATGTCAACTAATTAACTTTAAAAAGATTTAATCAATTAATGCGCAAACCTCCAAAAATTCATTCTATGTTCATGAAATTTATAATTATTTTCTATATGACCTCTGGGATATCAGTATGATATATCATAAGCGCATCGCATATATAAAAAATACGGCCAAACAATACAATACTATATAATTTATGATATTTTGTACGATACTGTTTACATTTTATCTGGCGTGTCTTCAGATATGCCATACAAAAAAAATCCTCAAAATTTGATAAAAATATTTTGAGAATTTTGAAAATGTTGTAAGAAAATTATAACACTTCTACCAAAAATAGCCGATGATTAATCAACTCAGGCAACGGGGAGTATTTAGACAACGTTGCAATTCAGTGAATGAGAAATTTTTCCATCGTACACAAAGAAGGAAAAAAGAAGAATAATGCGATCATCCACGAGTGAACAATAACGGAAGCTGCCGACAATTTAAATAATCGCTTCAGTGGCGATCATGCCGTAAGTCTCAAAATCGTTGACTGGAAGAAACTACGCAAAATATTGTGAAGTGTTACAAACTTGAATGATGTTAGCTCGGATATAATCATCGATTTAGAATTGAAAAGTAGCATGCGGAAATTAAACAAGTAGATAAGAAAAAGAAATTAATAAAAGTTAAATATATAAGAGAAAGAAAGTCAAGAACATAAAAACTTAGAATATAAGAACACACATGTCAAGTGCACAATACAAAAAGTGCAAATAAGAAAATAGTTCATGGCGTTCAAGAAATCAGGCAGCAAAAATTAAGAAATGAGAAATATGAATTATATTAGTTGGCAATATTATGATATAATGTTAATACATAGTACTATTTTTTAAGAAAGTAATTGGAAACTCTTTACAAAACGACAATGTGTTTGGAACTCGTAATTTTGATTAATGATAGCTATCCATAGACTTCCCGATTCATAAATAGACTTTATTGTTACGAATAAAATTCGAACAGTAACGTCTATTTATTACATGACAAGATCTACGAAAAAATTTGCTTTGTAAATCTAGAACTAATTTTCTATGTAAATACGTTTGGAAGTATAGCTAACGTCCTTTTCAAATAAAATATTTGTTGGTACTAAATTTTTGTAAAAGATCAGAAGATAACAGTAAAAGTTGAATCGTTAAATAAACATTTATCTTCATTAGACATTTTATATATTGTTTAAGGCTTTACCTTTAATTATTTCGGTAAAAAATGTGATAGTTTTTTTAAACGTAATAACGTTATATAAAATTGGTAAAGTTATAAAGATATTATAAGTCAGTCCAAGCGGACTCGATATATAGGTTTAAAAATTCTATAATTAAATACAATGTAACTAAGTTTTTAAAACAGAATTTTGATTCGTTATCGTTGACATAAAATTTAATATGTCATTTAATATGTCATTGGAATGTAATGTTAAAATAGTTCATTGACATTAATATTTGTTTTCATATGTTGTTAATTAAAGATTTAAAGTGTTTTTATACGTCATTGTTGCATTGTATAATGTGTGCATGGTATAACGATGATTTTACTAGTTTTTATGCAGTGAAGGAATATCACTAGTGTCTAATGAGCTGATATTCCTAAATTTGATCTTTTGCTGCCTAATATAGTGTTATTATACATTTGATCAGTTTCTGAAATAAATAAATAAGTTTATAGAGTTAGATGTTTCAGTAAAAATGTAATTGGGCGTAAGTGCGAGTATGTGTATGTTCATTTTTGCTATTTATTTGATTCTAATAATAGACGCATGAGGGTATTATTAGTCAAGCGTCACGTGACCAATATTTAAATAGCGTGTCCTAGTAACGAGTCGACGCATGAGGATCATATCGTGTGATATATTATTATCTACCAATTGCTTGATAATATTTTTAGATTGACCTGATTAAAACAATAAATTAATCGGTCAATCTAATATGAGAGATCGAAAAAAACACGTCAAAGCAAAATGACACCCGATCAAATATAGGTGAACCCACAAATCGGTAATTATAATTTATGAGTACAAAAATATTTGCTGTATATAGGTACAGAAATAAATCATTTAACGTCCTATCAAAATTATTGTAATAATCACATTATTTAGTGAGAAATCGAAACTTGTGACATTTGAATATCTGTTATTAGAAATGTGATCTTACTACTAAAGTTTTCATGAATAATATTGACAAACCATTATAGTTCTTGTATATAAGTATAGATCTAGCTACCGTACTGTGATTGCATGCGAATTCAATTACACTCAATTAATTATAACACAAAATTACATGAATATTACAACTGTTTTATGAAATAATAGTTTTGTTTATAAATTATAAAAAGAGATTAAGTTAAGTTAACATTTTCTTATATATATGATCTGTTTACAAAAATGTGTCGATAGATTTTTCAAGAAGATATGATTTTAAACGTAGACTATGAATAGTTTGAATGCGTCAACTATCAATTTGTATTTACAAAATTTCAATTAATTTCAACGTCAAAATGGCTTCGATAAAGATTGATGAAAGTTTTTGATAAAATCTTGGAAAGAACTCAAAGAAGAATGACAATTTGTGGTTGTTGCAAGAGAGGAAATACAAATAGTATTAAAAATATTGATAAATGAAAGCATAATTTATAATCAATCCAAGATTAATAATTTCTAAGTTTATATTTACTCGCAATCAAAATAGTGAATCATTTGTAGAATTTATGAGAGATATATACGACTCGAATATGTTCAACATGTATATGTTTTTAAAATAATGGTAGTCAGCAAATATTTATATTTTGGCCTACTTTCTTTTATCTAAGGTTTGTTTTCAATCACTAATTATATTAAATTTATCCTGATTTATTGACGGATACCTGCACTTTCACTATTGCTCTATAGGATTGATTTTTACAAATTTTAGATTTTCTGAGTGTTATTTAGAATTATAAGTAAATAGAAAATCAGATAAACTTGATAATTAATGTTCATTTATAAAGAAATTAATAACATTATAAAAAATGTTGACTCAAATTTAGCTTTCAATATATATTCTTTAAAATCCCATGTTTTTCAATTTAATCTAATTATTGAATTGAATGTCAAAATATGCTGAGAAAATGTTCGTAGCGTGCTATAAAACAAAATATTATCATATAACCTTGCTGCGGCTGGCCGGCTGTAGTCGATGCTAATTCATAATCTGGAGAAAATTGTATAAAGTGTCATGATCACAGTTTATTTTGTTATTTATCTCTGTGATATATTTAATCTACATGCTAGCGTATAATGATAAAAAATTTGTAACAAGATTTTGTAATTATAAAGATTATGATGTTATAACGATTGCGAAATTTTATCAATTGCTTCACTAAAAGAGGTAAATGGTCATCTAATATTTGTCCGATATCAATTCTTGGAGCTACCAGAGTCATGGGGCAATCTTAGAAGAATATTATGCGTTTTCATCGGAGATAAACGTCGAGACATTATGGAAACTGGCGTGCAAGATGTTTACGATGATTTGCTTCAAAATTCCTGGACAAATTCGTATCGACATCCAGAAAGTGACACAGAGAGAAGTTGGTTTTGTTATCAACTTATCTACAGATAACATACCTATAAAATTGCCCAAATTAAATTTTTTGGAACTAATTATTTGAAAAAATATCAAATTGCGAAACATTTATAAACTTAATTTCAATTTTCAGTTTTTCGTAGAACTTCATAAATTGAGATATCAAAGCGATATCTCGTTAATGTTTTAATGCGTTTAAACTTTGTAAACACTCAGTTAATAATATTTCTTATGTAAATTGTATTATTTAAAAAGTTTATGATTAGCAATTAAAAAAGATTAACAACGAGATAATCAAATACTGATGTCAAATTTCTTCGTCTTCAAACCGACAAAATTAGAGAAAAATATTAACTTTGCTTAGTTATCGAAAATTCGTTAGTTATCTTTTGTGCATTAATATTTCACAATTGGACCATTGATAAAATTTTAACTGAACTTCCTGAGTTAAATTTTGGATTGAAATTTGACGCAAATTATTTTTGTCACACTCTGTTTCAACATACCTTATATTTAAATCATGTTGTGAATCTTTTCTTTCGATTGAAATATCAATCATATCACGAATCAAACCTTTGTCTCCGAGATGCTGCGACTCACGTGACTTGACTCCATTTTGATTCTAAAGTCACGCACTTCTTTTGAGCGCATACGTTGTGTAGTTGAGTTGCGTCAACTGACGCATTTTATTCTGTTATCATTCATACGTGATGAATGAAAGCGCAGTCGTGACTAATGCGTTGTAGCACTGATGCAATATGCTATATAAAAAAAAGAAATATTTTAATATATTAATTATTCTAACATATTTTATAACACCTAGTTGGTCTATTACGTACATTGAAGTTAGAGTTAGCAATCAGTTAGGGTTTACTAATACTTTACAAAAAATGTGCAATATAATACTATAGTTATAATAATATAGTATATAATATAGTTATTAATAATATAGTTATTAATAATAATATAGTTATTAATATATTAATTAATAATATAGTATATATTATAGTTTATAATAATATTATAGTTAAACAAACACAGTGTATAATAATAACAAACCAACATTAATAATAGAGAATAAAACAATAAAACATCACATTTTATAATGTGATGTTTTATTTTATATTTTACAATTAATAACCAATCATAAATATTGCAGTATAAACTACAAGACACTGCACTGCCTTAGACCATGCACCGGGTATTGGGTTACAGTTACGATTAGGATTTACGATTACGGTTAGTGTGTTTAGACTCTCTTTAGTGTTAGATTCAGAGAAGTCTAATTACTGGACACCAAATGTAGGTAGACTTCGCGTAGATCAAAGTCTGCGGACGAGTTGTCCAGGAAACCATAATAATATTTTGTAGTATTACCTTTGCATAAATTTAACATTTATTCGATAATATCTCGAAATTCTTTGACCAAATTGTTGGAGCTCTGGCGTTGGTTGTTTATTTGAAACAACTGCAAAAAGTTTCGATCCTGACATAAAGAGCCGGAATTTGCCAAAGAAAGATTCTAGTTTCGAGTTCCAGTGTATTTAGCAATATTGAATCTATTGCATGTATATTTTGTCCATTTTACAAAAATTTCTTTTTTACAATGATTAAATGATAAAATGTCTAAAATGCGGCGCACTTTTAATTGAGAATATTAAATCAACTGTTTGAAAGTCAATCCTGCCTCTTTGAAAGTCAATCCTGCCTAGAGACAATAAATGACAATTAACTATAACCTAGCCCAATCTTTGCAACCTTTTACGCACCGTCGTTATTACATAAATATTTTAATGAATTATTATAATCATTATAGTCTATAAGTATGCGCCTACTCAGTCTGCTTAAAATAGATCCGGTATAGGGGAAGCCGTGTCTCTTTACACATCTCACTTCATTGATGAGTAATTATTTTTATCTTCCTCCCCTCTCCCCTCGGCTGTTTCACACTTGTGTGTTTCAATCTCGCAGGACACCAATTGTATTATCGCGCAGAAAAAAAGCCGCTCGAAAAACATTCGGCTCAGTACGCGCTCGTTGAACTCTGTTTCCATTTTGTATCGTTCAGAGCTGGAGTCGTTTGAATTTTTTTCTCTGGTGACATTATCGGCTAAAATATTGACACGATTAAATTACGATACCGCAGTAACGTTGAATAATTATCGTAAATGAAACTGTATTTTAAATTTTTAGTAATTTAATTTTGCTTTTATTGCATATATTTGTTATTTATTTTATTGAATGGATTATGCAAATAGCATTGCATACTTTTTCATGTTGCTTGAATTAATGTCTGATCCACATTGGATTAAATAAATAATATTAAAATTGGCTTCAAAATATTTCGTGCCATACTTACTTGGCATGGTGAAAAGGCTATCTACATTTAATTTAAAAGAACATTGAAAATTATAAACATTTTATTATTTGATTTTTTCTAGGCTATTGGCGCGATTAAAATTAGTGTTACAATATTTTTGTTTAAATGTAACAAATCAATCTCAAAATAACATTTTCAAATATAGTTCATTCTTCGATAATTTTTTTTGAATAACTTCATTACCTTAATCAAGATATTTAACTCTAATTAATCTAAATTAATTAGAGTTAAATAACTTGCTTTATATTTTTCATTTGGCCAAAATTACAGTTAAGAATAAATTCCTTAAATAGGCCTATGTGAAAAATGTTCAACGCACTTCATTTCATTAATTTTTTTGCTGCTACATACAACTACGATGTTAGACAAATAAAATGACTACAATATTTCTCAAATTTCAAGTTTCTAACGTGGATATTATTTTTAATTCACCAGTTTAATGAATAGACCCCCTAACAAGAAACTAGATTTAAATTAAAGTTTTACTGGAGTTGTGGATTAAAAAATGTACAAAATGTAGATTAAAATGCAGATTGTATATTCATTTAAATTAAGATGTAGAACATGTAGATTAAAATTAATGACTCGGAATTCTAAATCTTTTTACATACAAAATTTTTTGAAGTAAAAATGATTATATATTAATTCACAAAATATTGCAAGTAGAATATTTTTTATGGGCCTACCTATTTCAATTTGACTGATTGAAATAAATATGATAGGCCTACTCTGTGTTCTGCTAACGAATATATCAAATTTCTAATAATAGTTTAAATCTAATATTAGAGTGTAACAGTATTTGTTAATAATATTTATACAATTTTGATATTGAAATTGTCATAAGTTATTTGTTAGAAGAAATATTCGGTTTTGCGTTACATGCTAATTAATTTTTTGTATATTATCTTACTTTATATTTTCAGAATACTCACTTAATCTATAAGATGTAGTCATCCGATTCATCACTTTCAAATCTCGAGTCATTAGATCTAAATTAATGACACAATCATTCAAGAATGCAATAAAGAAACAGATTTAATCATTTTCTTATTGCTTTTTCGGAATATCAATGTCAATCAAGTTGAATGGAATATTATTTGCTCCGTTGAGTTAAAAGTTTCTGTGAATATTGTGATCCGAAGAGGCCATGCAACGGTAAAGTATCGCCAATGACAAAGAAGCTGAACAGCGATATCCTAAAATAGCGAAACATGATAAAGAAACAGCGTGAAAAATATTAAGCTCTCGTGCATAAAGAATGATTGTAATATATCAATACGATACAATACAGTTATCATTGATGTTGCGTATTGAGCCTGGATTACTAAAATGTTCTTTCTCGATTAGACTATTCCATATATTTAATAGAGACAAAATCTTTTTCTGTAGTGTCCTCCATGTACACACGCATCCGTCTCTCACAACGTATGTGTACAACATACCTGTATTAATGATTTTATTAAACCATTGCTTGTCATATTAATCTTCTAATACTGCTCGTTCGTAAAGTAAGATTTCCTGTAATACTATGCAATGACTCAACAAGATAATTCTCACTCCTTGAACAATTTTATGCACAGTGTTATATTGAATAAATAGGATGGAATCCGACAGTATAAGATTATAATGTTGTTTTCTAAACATAAAATATTGCTAATGGGCAACAGATCTTGCGACGATTATGAAATGTTGATAATCTTAAAACACGTGATGTTTTAATCTGGTACTATTTCATTCTTTTTATTATACGTACTAATTCTTACAATGTCTTCAGAAACGATAGCAGTGACACTGATTGTCTCACTAGAGCAAAACACCCAGAATGACGAAGATATGGATTACCTTCAACAGCATTTATCTGTAACAAGGTTTGCCATTCAGAGATTTATTATGCTCACTGTTGTGCTGTTTGGATTTACTGGAAACTTATTAAACATAGCAGTTCTGACTCGACGCTGGATGAAATCGTCAACAAACTATTATCTAACAGCGCTAGCATTTTACGATATACTCTATCTCTTGTTTGCTCTAACTTTAACTTTGGCTCATTACCCTGGCATTCAGAATGAGGCCTGGTATGTTAGGTATAACTCTCCTTATGGACGTCCATTGGCGGACACCTGCAGTAACACTGGAGTCTGGCTCACCCTCACGTTTACCATAGAACGATACATTGGCGTGTGTTACCCTATGAAAGGAAAGGTATGGTGCACACCACAGCGAGCTAAATACATTATTCTAGTCGTCTGTTTACTTGCATTTGTCATCACGTTTCCTGAGTTCTTTGAATTCTCTACAACCGATGAACTTGACAAGATTCTTAACACCACAATAACTCGACGTATTGAAACTAACTTGCGTAGCAGACCTTCCTACAATTTTGGGTACTATTACACAAATCAA
This sequence comes from Oconnorella tubifera, assembly GCA_034700105.1. NCBI lineage: Eukaryota > Metazoa > Annelida > Clitellata > Enchytraeida > Enchytraeidae > Oconnorella > Oconnorella tubifera. The sequence goes on along the minus strand of JAQIXG010002101.1, from coordinate 5,837 downwards.
GTGATGTTTACTTTTTTACCGTTATTACTGCTTCTTGTTTTTAATGCCCTACTTGTGCGGGCTGTAATGCATGCGGCAAAACAAAGAAAAAAAATGACAAAGACTTCTGAAGTTGATCATCGTTCAGGAGGACGATATGATCAGCGTACAACAGCGAAAGGAGAGCGACATCAGAGCGACCAACAACGCATCACCATTATGCTCATTAGCGTCGTCATCGTCTTTCTTGTGTGTCAGCTGCCACAAGCAATACAAAAGCTCTATATGGTTTATCTCGGAGCTCATCCTCAAAACCTAACTCCAGCTCTCAACAACATTCTAAAAATAACAGCAAATTACTTTAATTTACTCGTAGTTATTAACTGTTCAACTAATTTTGTTCTCTATTCGTCGTTTAGTACAAAGTTTCGCATGACTTTCCGGCGACTCTTCTGTAAGTGTCTTTGGTGCCATGGGGCAAGGGCGCATCGTCGGGCAGGACTGGATCCCTTGTTGCTATCAGACGCTGGGACGATGGGCACGGCTGCCATTCAGATGTACGTCATCGATGACGATCAGACGGCGTATACGAATGTAATTCCCGTCGATGAAGTAGGCTTTGGCTGTCACGCTCCAACCTGCAAAACTACATCAGCGTCCATGTCTAATCCGATCCTAAGATCAAACACGCGTCAATCCAGGCCGTCGATCAATGGTTATGTAGATAAGAACTGTACTAGTCTGAAGGTGACGAGTATTTCTAAATTGCCACCGTGGAAGCAACGACTGTCGTGAGTTTACTGTTCTATATAATGAAAAAAAAGTTTTATGAAGAGTATTAGGCTAAGTATTACTACTAAATTACTAATCACAGGAAAAATTACCGAATCACCAAAGAAAAACTGTAGTCCTTATAAGTCCTAGGGGCGATTGATTTCTTGATAAAGGTATCGTTTATTGAGGATAATTTGTGTTATTTTCTGAAATGCATTTATTTTAACAATTCATCCAAAAACATTGACCATATTTTTGTTATTTAAAGTTAGATCATATGAGCATCAGTGTGTCGTTGCTTCTATTATTAAGTATACCGCAATATTGAATTGTATGCTTGATTGTTGAATCTATGTTTTGTTAAGGGCACTGTAGTACATTATAAAGTCTTCTATGGACGCATACTTTGTCAACACATCAGAATGTAGTACACGGATGTTTTCTAAAGCATCCAATTAGTTTTATTTAGAATAAAACTAATAAGATTATAAAAGATTACTATTAGTTTTATTCACAATAGGATCTCTATAATTTACAGTTGTTTTAGAAACACCTTAATTTTTGAAAAACTTTAGTAAATACTAAAGTTTTTCAAAAATTAAGGCGTTTCTAAACAACTGTAAATAATCTCTGTCTAAGATCAGAATATCATTACATTTAAGCTGATAATAATTTTTAACTTAAACTTTTAGACTTTAACTAGATTATTACTGCATAGACAATATATTCTTTATTCAAACACATGCAGAGGAACATAAAATACAATATCTTGTAAATTAAAGTCATTTAAATGCAAAGACAATTAACGTAATAATATTTTAAGGCAAATAAGAACAAGCATAGCAAGTAAAGAAAAAAATCGGATGACAAATGTTAAACAGTCAAATACAAGTTAATTCAAATAGAATTGAAAAATTTAGATTATACATTTTTCAATAATCTAAATATTTCAATATCAAAATAATTTAATTAAACACTTTACGCGTTCTATGACAATGAATAATTACTCTAACTATGAGCACAATTATTATATTCGTTATTCATATTATATTAATTTCATTCTACTTCAATTCACTGTAGGCCTACTTCTGGTTAGTTTTTGAGCACTGAATATAACCGCTATTATGATAATATAATAATATTTTATGTAGGCCTACTCATTTCTCGAGTTTTCGTATTTCTAAAGACAGAAACTTAAATGAATAATGAATATAACGTTGTTAAATTTTTTTTTAAAAATTTTAAACCTTGTTCGAAGTCTTTTTAGACTTCGAACAAGGTTTTTGCTTTCAGGTTTTATTGCACAAATGTATTTCAATGGTGATGCGAATGAAAACAATGCGGAATTTCTTGATACGGCAAATCTATCAGTTTGCAAAATATTTTATAGTTTTCTATTCAAGTTCATGTCCATAGACTTATTCAGGATTTAATGATTTCATTATCCCGTCTCCCCCTAACGCGTGATCTATTACGTGAGTTATGAATGAAATCGTATTACAGTTCTACGCAATAAAAATACATTTGTCACGAATTTTAGTTTTAGTATATTTTTATCTATAATCAATGATGCATATGCTGTAACGCTCTTCCGTGTTGATTGTTATCTCAAATTTTCGATTACCAGATGTTTCAGATATTCATACTGTACACTTATAATTAGTTATTAGATAGGTTTTATAATTAAGTAGAGTTAAGCCTATTTATATAGGTCTATAAATAGAAATTTATATATGAGATTAATTATGTCCTTACTTCATGAGATGCTTATATTGATTTCGCTTAATCATTGTTTTTAACTACCGCTTTCTATCATTGCCATTAATTTTATCTTTAATTCACTTGTACTTATATTTTTGTAATAGTATTAGGCCTGCTGTTATTAAACATACAACTTACCACAATATTATATTTAAATAAATCATTATTAGAAGTAAGTTTACTGATGCAAAATTATCATGCATATTTTTCTCTTGTATAATGGGATATTAATTTTTAGTTTATGGTACAGTTATTACATATTCTATCATAAAATGCTAAGATTGATTATTATTAAATAATTATTATTAAGAGATCAGACGATTTCAGTCGTATTAACTACTATGTAATATAGGCCTATAAACACAGAAGTCAAACATCATCACAGTCCTGTTTTAAGAAAAATGTAGTTCTTATTATGAAAATGCTAATGTTATGTTAATTTTGAAAATATATTGATACAATTATGATAACAAATATATCATTTGTATGATTAGAATCGTAAATTGAAGATCCTGCTGAAACTCACTGACGACGTTGTAAATGTTGTCAGTTTAAAATAAAGACAACACAGCATTATGCTTTACCCGATATAGAGGTATAATCAAATTTGTCTAATCGGTGAAAAATATACTAAAAATTTAAAAAGTAAGCCTATAGGCCTATGCCTAATTAGCATAAGCTAATATGATGAATGTAGTTTTCACTTTCTTAATCACTTTTTTAGACTCTTGACTGATTTGTCAATTTCTGACTTTATACGGTCAGTGAATATGATTTTATTGATTAAGTTTAAATAGAAAACGATTTCACAGAATGTTTCAATGAAGAGATTTTCAATAAAGTCTTGCTAATAGCTATTATATTGATTTGTTTCTTTTCACTCGTACACGGTACACTTTCATTTAATGATATGCATAAAAAGTTTTCGTATTTGCAGAGCTGAGAAATTAAGAGAAAACATTTTTGAATAACCTGCCGAGAATTATTATGCGTCTGTATAAATTATATTTTATGCTCTCAGTATAGGAGAGGAGCAGACGTCTTTCATCAAAGTATGCAAACAATCCATCGTGACGTTTTGTGACGTTTTAATCGAAATCAGATGTCAAAAAATACACGGATTATCATACAATATTTTCATAGAACTTTCCGTTTTTTGGAGAAACAGCCTGAGAACTTTTATACCAAATTGTCTGGCCGGGACGAGTCCAGTTTTTCAACTTTATGCATACAATTAACAATTATAGAAGTTGATATAAAAGGTTGAGGTTTATGAACTCTTTTAACTCATCGAACTGAAGCGGATCTCACATCTAATGCGATGCATTATTTATATTTACATGAAAAAAGTGCATATTATACACTGTACAAAAATTATTTTTAATGCAAACAGCATTTGCACATCGTTCTATATTGCATTCATTTATGAAATCTCACTTTTTGTAATAATTTGTATAATTATAATAAAGTAAAATTTATACATAAAAAATACAGAATTGAATTTAAATTAAATTAATCTAGAATTATTTTGTTTAACTTTATAGAAAATGAGATTAAAGTTTAAAATTAGATATTTCAACACTGTTTAAAAAATAATCGCTGCGAAAAACGAAATATATTATTGTCTTCAATACATTAATATATTTACTTAAGTTCTATTGAAATCATGATCATAAAAGCACAGATATTAATTTCCCTATATTCTCATTTTTTACTCGCAAAAAGCTCTCAAGCGATACATCATTTTTCTTCGCTTAAGTCCACCTAGAAACAATTTACACGATGTTTATGTGAATAGTTAACACTGCCTTTCACGCTGTTATAGCGGCGTGCTTCTAGCGATCTTCTTTTTTATCATGGATCTGCAAACAATCTGAAAGAAAAAGTCGAAAAGTCGATCAGATAGAGTAACTTCTATACATGAAGATTGACTTGAAGATCTAAACAGCGAACCGACAATGCTCTCATGTGAGAATTTATAACGACAAAAACAATTTTTGCATCGAAAGCAAATACCAAGGATCATGACTTTAATATTGCGCCACATTCCCTCGGCAGAGATGGATTACGTGAGGTGCCGGAGCGTAAAGCATATTCCAATGACTCCGCTGGGATCGATGATATTTGTTTTCTTAAAAGCTGTAATCCGATCATAAACTTGTCGGTTGTATTAGAAGATGCATGTGACATCTATAAGTTATATATCTTAAAACAATGCTCGACCCATAAACTGCAAGTTAAAATATAATTTCATTAAGTACGATATCATGTGTTTAACATTAAGGAAAATGTCTGCCTATAATTCAATGCTAACGAAATACTATAATGTTAACATGCTTATCGTTGATGCTGGATTTATGTATTTAAATCAAACCGTTGGTTTATCACATTTAAACTAAAACATATTCTTGAATTAAAATGTAACATTTTCATTAAGTTCAAATAATGTATCTTAAATGCTAATTTGACTCTGTTACGTCTGTTGAGCATTGCATGTTTATTGCAAGTTACATAAGAGAAACGTTTACAGATAAATTCAAATTTTAGCAATATGCATTATGTTTGTAAACTTGCAACAATTTTGCTTTTCATACGATATCAATATAACTATGTTATATTCTTATTTTTATATTTCTAGCAAGTGAAGGATAACATTAGTATTAATTCTGACAAGCTTTGCAGCGAAAGCACTATTGGGAGTTGTAATATTATATTATAATCAATTATCGTAAAATATTTACGATTGCCTTAAAGAACTTTACCGTCTAAGGACATTACTGGTCATATTTATATCTGTCATTCATTTATTGAATGACTTTCCATCATAAAACGCATATTAAAATTAATTCGACTTTGCAATGAATTGAAAATAAATAATTGAATTATCAAGAAGTGATATTTCAGACTTCATAATATTAAATGTTTATTTTTAATAGAGAGATAGAACAATTACCTATCAAAATAAATCATATTCCATGCTGTTATTCAATATTATTATTATCAAATATGAATAATTGTATTATGAAGTGTTGATACTAAATTACCGATAATATTATTTATAAAAATAAAAAGAGGAGAAGAGGAAGAGACTAAGACAGTGCATGAGAAGCATTCAACTATCACGTCACTGATGTGAATTTCTTAACAAGACAGAACTTCACAGAAGTTATATTTATACAAGAAGTTAAACCCTTTCAAGGACAATTCACGGATATTTGATCCTCGAACTTTTGCCCCCCCCCCCACGTCGGCTATATGCGTCCCGGACATTTCCCGACGCGTACATTTCCCCCCCCCCCCTCCGGTTTCAGATATTTCCCACC
>JAQIXG010002100.1:0-18836 GCA_034700105.1 Oconnorella tubifera | reverse complement strand
TATTGAAATAATGTATTTTAACATATTGTATTTTATTCTAAATGAAATGTATTGCACTGTATTGAAATAATGTATTTCAACATATTGTATTTTATTCTAAATGAAATGTATTGCACTGTATTGAAATAATGTATTTTGACATATTATATTTTATTCTAAATGAAATGTATTGCACTGTATTGAATAATGTATTTTAACATATTATATTTTATTTTAAATGAAATGTATTGCACTGTATTGAAATAATGTATTTTGACATATTATATTTTATTCTAAATGACATGTATTGCACTGTATTGAAATAATGTATTTTAACATATTATATTTTATTCTAAATGAAATGTATTGCACTGTATTGAAAAATGTATTTTATCATTTGTATGATTTGTTTATAATACCGGGCTTGTGTCAGTGTTTCGTATTGCACTGTATTGAAATAATGTATTTTATCATTTGTATGATTTGTTTATAACACCGGGCTTGTGTCAGTGTTTCGGCCTATGAGCCCTTTTTGTCATTTCTTTATTTTATTTCTATATTATATGCTTGTTGTTACAGTTTGTGACAAATGAAGATTTTTTATTTGATTTGATTTGAATTATCAACAACAACTTTATGATAGATTAAGAGTTGGATTAAGCGTTCTCTTTTTCTTAATTAGTGACCTGAATACTTTCCCCGGCGATTTTTAGTGTCATTCTAGAAGTTTCAATAATGGCTGTCTCACTGACTATCTTATTGACTGTCTTATTGGCTGTATATATAAGACTATCTTATTGACTGTCTTAGTTATCCAAGCAAAAAGTCAAGAAGTCGTTGTCATAACTAGCACACTAGGCGTTGTGAGATGTCAAACGTTGATTGTTTTACAATGAGAAATACTTTTTTAATTATTGCAATATCGATTATAAATTTCTTCTACTTAATTTGAAATATAAATTCTAAATTGTTGTATAATTAAAAGAAACCAGTCAATAATCACTAACCGATGTTCGATTTTCTTTCGATTTTCTTTTTCTTGTATTGACAATTTGCCGATTTTTCGTTTTAAAAAAATCAGTCTCTGCGTTTTTAATGGTATCTCTGTCGTCTGTCGCTCTAACGATGCTCTTGATTTATCAATAAAAGTTTTATAATAAAACTCAATGTATACCGTCCGTTAACACTTATATCAATTGAACTCTTCGACCATAATAATAATAATAATACTTTGAACTAATAATTCGCTGCAGTTAAACAACGGATTAGAACTTAAGACCTTTATTACAGAGTGCGATCTATATCATCGCCATGTTGGTTCACACAGTGTAATACACGGTGGGGCATAATTAAAGGAGCCAACTTTATTCTTTAATAAGTATGGATTTTTTAAAGCAATTTATTCTGAATTTTGCACACATATTTCAACACCAATTTTACAACGTTCTGGCAATTTTTATGACATTCGACCCAGAGACTTCAAAGATACGAGTAATTTAAATTCGGTTACGAAAAATCAAGTAAACCAAGTTAGCGAAAACGTTAGACCGTGAATACTTCGTTAGCGGTGTTTATTCTGCAGTGATAATTGTGTTGCCAGTAGCTACCAGATAAACAAATTAAGAGTACATTACAAATTATTGTCAATGAAAATAATACCACTAAGTTTCATTACGATTGCTGGTCGACCGCTGGTCATTGTGAGAGAGTTCAAACTGTGTGTTCAAACTGATCACCGTTCGCGCGAACACAAGCAATCGTTTTAGCCACTGCTGTTGATTTGACGATGATGTAGTGATCGAGTTTGTCCCATTCTTCAACAATTCTGTACTTCAGATGTTCCATATCGGCAATTCTATCACAATAGACGCGTTCTTGCAATATGCTCCAAATCCGATAATCGACAAGTTTGAGGTCGGGTGAGTTTGGCGGCCACAATGTGCGAGGAATGAAATTCAGTGTCTCTCTCTGCAACAGTGATATCGTTTTACGTGCACGATGCGACGGTGCAGAATCTTGTTGAAAAGTGAGGTATGAGCCTTCTGATAACTCTCGTATTTTCGGCAAATGGCGGGGTCTTTTCACAAAAAGCGACACAACGTTATAATGATTCTAACGTTTTTGCCAGTTTGGTTGACGTGATTTTTCGCAACCAAATTTAAATTACTCGTATCTTTGAAGTCACTTGGTCGAATGTCACAAAAATTGTCAGAACATTGTAGAATTGGTGAATGACTGTGTGTGTAAAATTTGGAATAAATTGCTTTAATTAATCCATAGTTATTAAAGAATAAAGTTGGCTCCTTTAATTATGCCCCACCCTGCAATTACATTTACGACAAAATAATAATAAAAATAAAGCAAAAAATGCTGTTATTTAATACAGGATATGAAATATGTGCATGCAATACTCAGGCATAAGTCACTTTAAACTTAAATGGAGCATTTGAAACTTCAAATGTATAGTATACTGTAAATCGTATCTTATTTAATTGGGCATACAACGCACGTTACATGTGCTCTGATGTACAAAATGCCAAAAAACAATGATAAGAGTTTGTGCTATTGCAGTTGATCTCTAAATACTTGAAAAATATAATGTTTTCATCAGGTTAGCTCACTTAAACTCAACCGATACTGGACGGCACGCGTTTGATAGTATTCAATGCATATCCTCGCTATCTAGACGTGCGTCTGATTTTATTCATTTGATCACACGCTAATCCAAGCTCAGAGTCACTGATATCTTCTGTAGTGGAAGCAATAACTATGTTAATAAGCGTGCGTTTCATTGAAGTAGATCCTTGGAGGTCTGTTAGAGCATAATTCATGTTCTCCTTGAAATATTCATTTAAGTCGTGTTTCTAATATATAGTTTTATTATATTTCCTAGAAATTAAGAACTGTAAAAAAGACATTAGTTATTTGTAACATAATAACAAAAAAAATCAAGGTGTATCAATTAAATTAAAATATGCTCTAAGGGAGTGTAGGCCTATGTTTAAAAACCTTGTATTGCAGGTATATTTGCATAATTTTATACATTTACTTTAGCAGATTAAATGTTTATTATAATTTGGTGTGATGGTAATTAGTCTAAGCAAAAGTTATTTACTTGATGACGAGGCACACACACTGTCTATGTAGTAATTAAGACGAAGAACCGTCGAATGATTTGAGCAATGAAGAATCTTTCAAGTTTTTCGTTCGGAAGAGCAAGTGTGTTTAAATGTGCATGTTTTTGTAATTTTTGTAACAATAATTATAATTCAATTAAATAGCAAGCTTGTGTTTATAATTTTAAAAATTAGTTTAATTACATCTTTTTAGACATTAAACGTGTTGAAATTCTCTAATTGATCTGCGCTATAAACTATAATATTTTCTTTTCAGAGTTATTTATGATCTTATAAACAACATACTTAATATTACATATTATTACAAAAATCAATCCAACTTAATAGTAAATCAGAAAACAGCCCAAAATGATAAAACTACTAGCAAAAGTGCACTTGAAAATCAAAATAAAGTGACCTTGGAAACACAATAAAATCTGAATTATTTATATAATAGTAGAAATCTTTGTCTATGCTTCATTGATAACTAACAAAAAGCTGTAAAACTTGAAACTAACGCAATTTCTCATAACCACTTTGTATCGCCTGGCGGTAATTACAGAAACTACACAACTTCGCACTCTCGCGAATCGATTCGCTCAAATATAATCCTGTGTCTCATCTTGGATTAGAGTAAAATTTAATCTCAAACAATGTTCTTGGGTGAGGTTCGAACTGAAGTTTCTAAGACGAGCCTAGATTTGCAAGTGTTATTGGGACAATTCAATAACACTTTTAAAAATAAAAAAGTATTTTGTAACTGAAGTACACCTTCTAATGCATTAGTAATATTGTATACAGTGAATACAACATAACACGAACTCGCACTCCAAGTCAGTGTTCATTGTCTGTTAAATAAAAATTAGATTAAATTGAAAATGTATTTTTTTACTTAATACTTATATTAAAGGAAAGCGGTGATTAACTAAGCGATAGTAATATTATGTAGAGCAGATAATAAACAATAAAATTAAAAAGCTTAGAAAGTTGATTAGTTTCATCACTTTGTAAAACGTGGCGTTCTACTATTCAGTATATTTAATAATTAAACATTAAAGACAGATTTTATCTAAGATCTCATATTTCTTTATCATATCTTTATCTGAGATCTCATATTTCTTCATCATTAGATATCGTTTATAAGATCTTATTTCTTCTTTTCTACAGTTAAGCTCTGAAATAATTCTACATTGATATTATGACGCAAGAACTACATGCAACAATATAATTTAAAACAAAATCACATCGATTCTTGTTGTTAAATCAATAATTTGACCAACTGCCTTAATCAAACTTTTGATCGATTTACTTTCTTTTGTCAATCCTTTCTCGTTGCAAGTTTTAGGTAAAAATTCAGTAGAAACGAATAGTAATCTATCGAAGATGCGAGCTGTCCTAAAGAGAAAGATGCTTCGTAACTGCACCATATGTTTTTGGAGATAAACGCGTCTACGTTGATTCTTCTCTTCTTATAATGGGCGGATTCTCTGTGTACTCTGCGCTAATATAACTACTGACATCTGCAAGCACAGCCGGGATTTGCCCCGGATAAAGGATCTCCATAGCGGCAATTAAAAAACGTCAATCGCATCTTGGGAATTCTTGTCACTGCTTCTTTAATTATGATAGTTTTAAGGACAGTATAATATATTATCTTTAGAACAATTTCTCATATTGCGTTATAAGTTTAATTGAGTGACAACGGATACTATACTTTTGAATTTTTCTACAGGAGCAATAACACAATAACTTTTGTAAAAACTACTTTTTTTAAACAGCACTTTAATGCATATTATTCATATTATTGCGTAAAATAATTATTTTTTGAAAGATTATTCTTTCATACTTCTGGAGAGAGTACCCGTGCAATTCAATGGTGAATTGATTTGTTAGTAACGTAGCCCTGTTGTGTTCGTCTATAGGGGTGGTCACAAAAAGTTGAATAATGAAGCTAATGAATTTAATTAAATAATGAATTAATCAATGATCAATTAGGAGATCTGCTAATGATTGATTTGTGAATTTTTAGCGGAAGTTGGCTTGTATGCAAAATTTCAAGTCAGTGGGAAAATGAGAAGTTAGCTAAATGTCGATGACAATATTTCTACAATACATACATACATACATACATACATACAAACACATGAAGCTAATAAAAGTGTTGTAAAATATTCAACAATGTAGAATAGCGTAACATATCACATAGTCCATCTTATACATTTGCAATAATATGTAAATGAAGCAAAAAAATGATGAATATGAAAATTACATTAAAATTATTCATTTTAATAATTGTTAACGTAACTAGCAATAATTAATTTGTATAATTAAATATTAAAAGTTATTTATTTTAGGCCTATAGTTGTATATTATGTTCATACTTTGATGGTATTAATCGATACATGGATGATCTGTAACTTTCATTACTGTTCGTTATTCGCTTGATCCAATTTCTTAGCAATATTGTAAGTACCAAAAGATCAAAAAATTCACAATATTTTGTTATAATTTACTTTTATTCTTTTAGTTTGTTATTATGCAATTGGCCTATAGAAGGTCTTAAATATATTCTCATTCAGCATTATGGCTACATTCGCCAAGTACCGAACTGTCATATTTATACATCTGTGTCACATTTGATAAGGGTTATGGTCAGTGTTGGTTGATGATTCGTTTAAAAATAATGAACTACATGAAAGACTAGTATTTTAATAATAAGAGATCTTAAATTGCATCTTATATTGCTATTGAAGGAGCGCGACTGCGTTATATCGTAAAAATTTAATCAGACTATGTAGCGGAAATGGTTGTGAAACAGAATTGTGGATAAAATTCTTTAATTAAAGCTAATTCGAAACGTTGCTGAGATGCAACGAGAAGAAAAGCAATTGCGTTCGAAAGAAAAAAATAATAAGCTTTTTATTTGGAAGACTAAAGCCAGAATAATGACAAGATCAAAATGAAATAAAATGAAGTGAACTTTACTTTTTTTATCAAAGGATAATGATTTTTGAAATAAGAGCATCAGCTTCTATGACATTGCGCTATATCTCGGAACTCGAAACAGTTGGTATATTTTGTGGAGTCTTTATTTATACGCGTGTTATCTGCATGCTTTAATACTACACATGTAAAACTTAATTGCTTATAAAAATTTAATTAGGCCTACTTAATTGCTTTCATTTTGAGAAAGCTTGATATTAGACTAAAAATGTTGAATATATAGTTACACAAATATACCGTTAACTTTTTACAACTTTATAAATAATGCAAAAAATAATATTATATATCGTGAAGTTTACTGAATTTCTTATTAATTTGTTAGTTAATAAGAAATATTTAAATAGAATATTTTTAATTTTTAATATTTTAACTTTTGTCGACCGAATTTTAATTGCAATACTTATTCAAACTATTATTTTTAATTTTAGAGATAATAACATGGACCATTATTTGTTCACAAATAATTCACAAATGTAATAAATTTTAAATTGTGAAATAAGAATTTAATTTGATTTAACTGATTGCCTTAATAAAGCTATTTAATCTATATTTAAATTAAACAGCTCGTAAATAATGCTCAAATGTGCCTTAGTTGCTATAATAGTCGATGTGAGCACCAGTTCAAATTCGTCACTATATTTAAATGTAGCATAAATTGTTATCGGAATGACATTGTGTTTATTTTTAAAGAATTAACAGCAATTAGCTTTATATTTCGATTTGTTATTTGACAGCATAACGAATTAAAATGGTATAGAATTAAATGATCAATGTGATTGAATATACCCGTACTGTTTTACTATAGAATCATATGCAATTAATGCATGTTTACGATGCATTAGACATTGTGCTTCTGTTTTGAATGACTTTAATAGCGTTTTTCTTTTCTGCTTAGGATTTTGATTGATTTTCAATTAGGGTTATAGTCATAGTTATTGATAGAGAGACGCAGATTAAAGGCCTATAACATTACTTATTTTTCTCGCTCACCGTGACAATGTTTCAATGCTGAAGTATACAAGTTATGATGTAGTATATATGTTTTGCAATATATTTTATTACTATAGTAAATTGTGTTACTATGTTAAGGTTTATTTATGTAATGTATTTAAGCACTGAATTCTTTCAGTCCTAATGGGCTTCATGCATGCTGAAGAATAAAACTAAAGAATAAATTTGATTAGATCTGTATAAAATACTTTGTTCAAGGCTCCTGATATTTACCTACACAGACTCAGTATTGATTATTATTATGATCGTTATTATGTCTTAATGATTGTAATTATAAGCCTAAAACAAATGTACTATAGGCCTATAGTACATTTGTTTTATTCCTAAGGTACTATAAGCCTACAGTACTATGTTTTATGCCTAATGTCGACTGTTGCTAAAATTGGTGATCTAGTAATAAACACAATGTGAAAAAGTCATGTTAAATTGTTTTAATCAAAATATTCAATTTAAATAACTTTGTAATTGCAGGTAAGATATTAGATATCATACTATGTAAATGGATACAGTGGATATTAGCTAGACTGCTACTATTTTGAGTTGTTATTTGTCTAATGTAGGATATACTTGTATGTTAATTGAAATTGTAATCGCAATTTCATAAAGTTAACTTCTAAATTTATGCGTTTTGCTCATTGTTGATTTTATTTTAGTTAAAATACTTATTACTTCATTAGCTTTGGATTTTTTTTACAGGTTTTATTTATGAACAATGAGAGAACTTATTGAATAAGTTACAATAACTGATTCTAAATGCCGAAGCGATGCGAAAAATACAACAAACCGGATTGTCCGGATAGGATAATGGATATCGATCAGCTCTACATATCGTACCGTCTACATCTAAAAAGAACTCTGATCATTCTACTTCTACTCATCCTAATAGTTCTCTTCAGCTTGCAAGTGGGACTACAGATCTTTGCTACCAGTTCCTTTGAAGTAAGTATTACTGTTAATTCTTATATTAGGCAACTGAGTCTTTGACTGATGGGAAAAATTTCTATAGTAAAATGTTGTAACAGACAATTATAGGTGTCTTTTAACTACTTATAAACATGTCATGATGAGGGGGCATACACAAATACTAGGCACAGATTTCGAGACAAGTGGGCATATACCCTGGACTCATTGTTAATTGGTACACCACTTTATTTGTTACGAATTACTCCACTTTCATTATTTACGTCAAGTTTTTAATGAAAGAAATAGGCCGCTGCTCATAAGAGACACCTTGCGGTAAATCTCCAATATATATTTAATGTTATGGGCGCATGTGCACTGACGCCTTGACCCAAAACCAATGCGTACCGTAACGCGTCGACGTGTCCGGAAACCGTGTCGGCAAAACGAGTAAAGGTGATGAAAACGTTACCGTTAGCGTTAAGGAATTTGGTGCATTTCCGGTTAAAGTATCTTATGAGTAAAGTTAATCAATATGCAAGTTTAGTATTGAAGACATTGGAATTGAATCATGCATATTAAGCTTTTGTTATTTGGTTAATTTTGAAGCTTCAGAGCATTTTATTAAATTTTTATTGTTTGCTCATTTGTCTATTTATTATTTAATTATTTATCTATTAATCAATTTTTCTACCTCAGTTTAGTTACTTAATGTTGACGAAAGTTTACTTTACGGTGTGTGTCGTAATATGTAACATTTATTTATTTGATACTACCATATCTGCCAAATTTGTTAAATCTTCTAAATTGAAAACATTATTTTCACTAATTTAGTCAAATTTTCTAAAATTCATCTTAATGGAGCCTTTATTTATATTTTTCATCAAATACATCAATATATTTTTCTTTAATTTTAATTTATAGTCAATGCCATTCACTTCGCTTATTAGAGCAAATAAACTAAGCTCAGCCCAGATCGTCGAAAATTAAAAAATATATAAAATAATTTAACAGATAAATAAAGTGTTTAATTAATATTATTAAATCTATTACAGTAGCTATTTTAAAATAAAATAAAATTGATCCTATTAAAAATTGGTACTAAAAGTAAAAGACATAATCATTTTACGTAATGTAAAAGACATAAAAGCTTAACTTGAATCGGATAAACTTGAATCTGTCCAGAAACGTTTTACTAAGAAATTGTCAGGAATATCTCAGTTGTCTTACTGACAGACTTAAAAGTTTAAGAACTGAAAATCTTGAAATTCGTATACTTTTAATTGTAAAAAGTCTATTGTTACACGTGGACATCAGGTCAAGTTATAAAACCCATATGTATATCAAACCTAGAACTCTATCAGTTTTCTTGTCATGTAATCAATGCATGGAATAATTGACCAACATCAGATGTTGAACCTTATTTCATTAGTTGCCTAAATATAACTTAAAATCTTCCTACCTTTACTCTTTTGTAAATATTACTAATTTCCATTAAGTTCCTTTTCTTAATTCTCTTTTTATCCGGTCCCTTGTTTTTTTTCATTTCCTTTGGTCCGCTTGCTAGCTTCCCTCTTTTACTATCCACCCCACCTCTCTTTCTTGTTATAAATGGTTTTTTTTGTTATTATTATAATGTATATTTTAGATGTTGATGGTGGTGTTTTGGGCATTTTGCATGTAATCTGTTTCTTTTGTGCGTTCATTAATAAATAAATAAATAAAATAACGCTATAAATTGGTTACAATGTAGACAGTAACTGATTGATTCAATGCGCGTAGAAGTTCTATATACAATGAACCTAACTGCTACAGACATTAATTACCACTTGATATTCTAGGATCGAAGCTTTTCTTGAAAAACAGACAGACCTACTCGCTAGTCGTTTGCATTAGCAGACAACTATATACAATATACAGAAGTAATTACTTATTGACTGAAATCTGTGACTGGTGGGCAAGTTTGCCGCGTATACCAGGCGCCTTGTCGTCTTTAGATTAGCAGAGTTTGAACTTCCTGAATGAATGTTAAGTTTATTTAATTTTAGTTTTCAGTGCATATGCATTAAAAACGTAGTGAGAAAAAGTCTATTTTAATAAACTACAGATATACCGAAACATATTTCATATTTAATTTCGTTTTAATTGACTGAGAAATTCTGAGGTACCATTAGGCAGTGCTGTCGACAAAAGTTTGAGGGAGAAGGAATATTCAGCATGTTTACTAATATTAGCTTGTAAAATCTAAGTTTGTGATAATGTTGCGAACTTGAGAAAGGAAACACATTTAAAAGAGTCATTGGAACAGAGTATAATTATACAATTTGGCAAATGGACAATAATAATACATATAATGACCATATACATATTAACAAAAACAGAATGTATACAGTAGACAGAATAACCAGTAGAGAGAATAACCGAATAACTACATACCGAATAATCACACAGAATATAAAATACAAAATATAAAATATAAAATATAATATAATATAAAATATAGAATACAATACATAAAAGTAGCATCCTTAATATTCGCTATATCTTAACAAAAATTTAACGAGACTGAGAGATAATAGGGGGGGGGGATTGGTTCTTTGTAGAATAATTTTTATTTACTTAGTATTTGAAATTAAAAATGTGTAAAGATGGGCATGCTTTCTGAGAAAACATGCACATTGCAGAACCTCCTCTGTTAGCAAGCGAGATGTCAATACGCACATTGGAACATGATTGTGTTTATTCTATGTGAATAATTTAAAAACAGAAAAGAGATCATTAGGTTTGTTAATTTGCCGACTGTGTTCTAAATCATGGATCACTCTCCTCCTCCGATCGTTTATAAGATCACTTAGTCACCACTAGTTCTATATATCGTTAAATTAATAATTAGTGATTAAAAATCTGGGTAAAACTATTAATTGCTGGTTTTATATATCTAAGTAAAATTTAAAATTAAAAGTTATCTTTTCAAATTAATATTTAGAGGCTATAGATCTAAGTTAGTTGAATAATTTATAGATTATTGATGTAACTAGTATTATTTCTTTTGGAATTTATGTTGTTCAGGGAGACAAATTGAAGACACGATTTTATTTTTTCACTGTAGAATTTTTCTAAATTTTTTGGCTTCTTGCCCAATTTTTTATCGTTATATTTTGTACTATATTATAACGATTCTTCTAATGAAGATACTACAACATTTCTCTGTACACTTTCACTTCTGCTTATAAACTATTTTGTAAAAGTTTCTAGAGTGTCACCATAAACCGGTTTAAAACACCGCTTTATATTTCTGGGGACTCGCATATAAAGAAGAATGTTGATTGCTTTACTTTCACGGGCTCATTTTTGTCCGTGACTTATAGACCTCTACTTATGTTTTAAGATATTTATATCATAGTACTTGTAAGCAGTTTGTTTAAAAAAGAGTTTTCCTTAATTCGTAGTCAATGATTTAGCTGTTTTTCTTCGTCTGTTTTTCATTCTAAATTTAATCAAGGCTGCGGAGTAGGCACTTCTTCACGCGCTTCATACCAGATGCAATAAAATAAACAATAAACAGGTTAAAAGTTTTTCTAAGAAAATCTTACGAGAAATCTCCCCAGCCTCTAATGAAAAGTAGCGCGGATAAATTACCTTGATGAAAGAAGTTGAGTTTAAATTTACACTTTGAGATTTAAATCTGGCTATTTTCTTGAGTTCTTGTTTAAAAGCACCATTGTTATTCATTCTCACACAGCATATATTATTTAACAGAGTTGTAAATTCATCTTAGTAAAATAACAACTATACTTAACTTTTGCTAATTTTCATAAATTTGTAACGATACTTTCCACAAGTGAAAAATTTGTGGCTAATATTTTTGCATTGATGGATGTTATTCCAATTTTTATCATATAATTATTTTGACTTTTTCAAGCATATTGCCTCCTGACAATTATTAACTTGCTCGAACACTTTATATCAGTAACTAATGATCATCAGTTGTGTTTAGTTTTAAACGATAAGATTTAAAATATATAATCGACTAAATTTTAAATAAATATTGTAATAGAGTTGTTTAATTTTTTGTTTGTCGTACTGATAAATATATATTTTATGGGAAGTATAGAAAAAGATACATAACTTCGAATTGTTGAAAGAGACTGAACTTAACATCTTATATTGCAATGGGATTTAAATTTTAAAATGTTAAATTTCAAAGATAAAAATATACTAGAAATGTTTAAAATCTGAATGTGTGTGTAAAAGTTTTAAAGTTTCATTGACCAGAAAAAGTTTCTTTGCAAGAACACGTGTATATCTAATCTTTTTAAATGTATACATATCCATGCATTACTTTTAGTAGCTCTATTGACATTAACGACAGCTTATTGATATATATTTATATATTTCAACAGTTCAGTAGATTGATAATGCTACCGTTTACATGCGACATTTTTTCATTCGTGCGAAAAATTCAATTACATATTTTCCGCGTTTGGAGAAAGTGTTTCCGTTTGCTACTATTAAATTATCGCTTCTATTATGCTATCATCAGTTGATAAATAAAACCGCAATCTTTAACGGCTTATTAGCTAATTCAGCACTAACTGTTCTCTTTTAGTATTTAGACCATAAAGCTACAGGCATCTTTTTCTTAAAACTATCCGATTTACAGATTACTGTATATTTCTTTAAATATATAATGTTATGGAGTGAAAACATTAAGCGCATCTTTTAAGAGAAGGGAAGAATGATAGAAAAATCAACCTGTACAACAGTTTTTCATGAACAGCCAAAGATTAAAATAGTCGAACTATTGAATATTTAATTCAAAATTTCCTTCTTTTCCTAATCTCTTAATAGATTACTGTCAATTTGCTGAGTATTTCAAGATACCATGCATACCATGCATTCAAACTATAGTAGGCCTACTTTATTACATCCTCCAATAAGGACTGTATGTGACATTTTTTTGACAACTTTCCCTCTCCAAGGTCGAGTACTCCATTGGGATTAAGACGACGTTTTTTGATCAATGAAGGTCGTCGTGAAAATATTCATACGAGACATTTCTGGAAGAAGTTGAAATAAAATAAGCAAAAATTTAATCAGAAATGTGTTGAAAGAATATGCTGTAATTCGTTAGTAATGATGTAAAAGTTTTTACAGAAAGCTGTTACAACATTCTCATGTATATCTCGACAACGCAAAGTACAAAACGATAACACCAGCTGCATGATATAGTGCTCTCGATTTCTCACACGGCAAGATCTACAACAAACTAATTACTTCACATTTGTAACAAAAATTGTTCCACTTGCAAGTCTTAATCCTGATTTTTTAGTAAATTTATGTCGTGTTATCTATTAACGTTTTTTTGTAGCATCCCTTAATCAAGATTTCTGACCTAATTATTTCAATGACAGTGACATCAGATTTTGTCGATAATAAGTATTTAACTTAAAAAAATTAATTTAAGAATTTTTAAGCTTGTTAAGTTACTAATGTATGCATTTTAATGAGAGAATTTTAAGCAGAGTAAGGATTGAAAAAATATCTAACTTCTTGCTCTCTTGCTGTTGCTACATGTATTAATGAAATATATAAGCTCACTTTAAAATTGAATTCTAATTGTCGATTTTGCGACAATTAAGGCCGAAACCCACCGGCGCGATATTTTGTCATATGCCAAAATATCGCGCGATAAAAAAAAATGTCGCGTGATATTTCAAAACCAACCGGCGCGATAAATGTCGCTATGTCGCTCACCGACAGATGGCACGTGACAAAAGTGGGCGGACCTTCACTTTTAATATAGATCTTAAATTTAAAAACATGATTTAATTTTTATTTTTTTGGGGGTAGGCCTATGTTGTTGCCCTTTCAATGAGGCCTTCGGGGCCCTATACGAACCTAAAAGTAGGGATACAGTACGAGATTTTAAAAACTTAAAAAGTAACAACGTAAGTAAGTAAATAAGTAAGTAAGTAAATAAGTGAGCAAGTAAGTGAGTAAGTACTAAGTAAGTAAATAAGTAAGGAGGTAAGTAAGTAAGTGAGCAAGTAGTAAGTAAGTAAGTAAGTAAGTATGTAAGTAAGTAAGTAAGTGAGCAAGTAAGTAAGTAGTTACTTACTTACTTACTTACCTAGTTACTTGCTTACTTACTTACTTACTTACTTCCTTACTTACTTATTTACTTACTTACTTACTTACGTACTTACTTACTTATTTACTTACTTACTTACATACTTACTTACTTACTTACTTACTTGCTTGCTTACTTACTTGCTTACTTACTTGTTTACTTACTTACTTACTTGCTTACTTGCTTACTTACTTACTTACTTACTTGCTTCCTTACTTACTTACTTACTTACCTACTTACAGACTTACTGACTTACTTACTTGCTCACTTACTTAATTAATTAATTAATTAATTAACTAACTAATATTATTTAATTATTAATTAACAAATATTAATTAATAATTAATTAATCACAAAATAATACAATGTAACAAAGACAATTTTTTAAAGTTTTTCTACATAGTAAATAACAAAAATATACGAGATGATTGACAGGCAGTCATTAGTCACGTGATCGCTAGGTCGCATATCATTGGTTGGAGCCTCGCGATATTTTGGACATCAACCAAAAAATCGCTTTGGTTTCGATGACATTTTGGACAACGACCAAAATGGCTTATACCAAAATATCGCTGTCGCGGCGGTTGGTATACTCTCATTAAATATAGTGCCGAGCGATTCAAAAATGTCTATGTCCAAAATGACCATGTCCAAAATATCGCGTCGCGCGATAAATTGTCGCGCCGGTGGGTTTTGACCTTAATTGTACACAATAAATAAGAATACTTCTAATTTATTGTAGCTTCCTTGATCATTATATTAGTCAAAATTGGTAATGAGGCTGGCGATCGAGCAGAAACAGTAAAACTTTTAATTATTTCTTGGTCAATTAAAAGTTACTCAATGTATCGCTTGATAGCCAAATGTAATCAGCGAAAATCTTGTTCAAATTTTAAAAAATGCATTATATAATTGAGTAGATGCAAGAGAATATTATTTGCTCAATGTTGATAATCATAAGCACATAAATGAATAATGTGTCACTTTTCAAGAGTGCTGTTAATATTAAGTTATTAATAATCATTAATAAATAATAAGAGAGTTATTACTAATTCTCTCGAATTGGTTGGTTTTAAGTATACTTACACGTGAGCTGTTGAAAAGAAAAAGATACGTATTTTAATAAAGTTTGATTTTGTAAACTTTTGTTTGTAGAATGATATAATAGATTCGAATGAAGTTAAATACGTCATATTGAGTATCTCAGTATCCGCTGCTGCTCTGATACTCGGTTTCGTCTTACTTCTGTTCGTGTGCATCAACACCATATTTCAGCGCATCACTCAACCCATAGCAGTCTGTCTCTGGCTCATCATGGTGTCAGTCATGTTTGTTGGTGTATACGTCACTGAACGACATGCGGCCTATGACGCCGTGCCGCTAGCTTATTACGTCATTTTGACGT
This sequence comes from Oconnorella tubifera, assembly GCA_034700105.1. Taxonomy (NCBI): domain Eukaryota; kingdom Metazoa; phylum Annelida; class Clitellata; order Enchytraeida; family Enchytraeidae; genus Oconnorella; species Oconnorella tubifera. Next base: position 3,289 of record JAQIXG010002100.1, on the reverse strand, counting down.
CATATACCATGTTGCCTGTGACTAAGACTTTGTCTGTTGGTCTGGGTGTTACTACAGGCTTGATTCATTTACTTGTGATGGGTCTCATCGCTAACTCTCATCGAGATCAACTGACACTACAGGTCTGAAGTTTACATTAACATTAAATGATATAAAATAGAACATCCTCATCATTGCGCTGTTTATTCTCAAATAACAATCACATTCAAAATATGAGAAAAGCGCAACGCATATCAAATTTTACAAGATTAGTACTGTAACCAAAAAAGATAACATCTGCTGCTTCAATGGATTAATTCCGAACCCAGCGAAATATTTCTGAGCCAGGATGTATGGCAATGATTGACATTTAGTTCGAGTAATCACCAGTAAAACTAATTTTAATGTAACAATTTGATATAATGTAACTGTAGGATATGTTTAATTAAATATTTGTGATAGATAATACCAGGAATACAAAACTAAATTATTTATAATAAGCCGTAAATGTTTTAGTTCATTAGTGAAGTTTATAATTATTGCAAAAATCATCAGAAAAAATCTAAAATAAAATTAATTAATATTTTATTTATTATAAAATTAATCTTCAGAGATTAGTTTTATAACTAGTAAAAGATGTATTCTGGAGAGATTAAAGGTTTAATATTACAGTCTAAAACATAGTAAGTCTTAATGCTATTTTGTTATTTATTTATTAATCTATAGATAGTCTCTATTTTTGGTGTTTTTGTTCTGTTTTCTTGAATAGATGTTTATTTCACTTATCGAATCAGTATTATAGAATGATAATTTATTATTTCTGTCTCAATAGTGTCCGTGATAATGAGATAAAAAGCAATTAAAGAAAAGTGGCAAAGAAAATTAAATTATGTAATAAATTTAGATATGGTATAAAATTAACATTAAAAAATCATTTTTGGTTTAATCCAGTAAGCTTGTTTGTTAGAAATTCTGTAATTTATTAAAGTCATTGTAGAAGATACACTATACATGTAATATGTTTAATAAATCTGCTGGGCATAAATGATACAGTTATTCACTTTGAAATTTTTGACTTTCTTGTAAAGTACCTATATAGATACTAATTATATCTGTTTTGAAAAAGTCTCTAGCAAATTGCTTTACTCCTCCATGTAATTATATTATTCTTTCATACTCTAATTTTCCTGCTCGTGTGATCCTTTTCTCTTAAATACTAAAAATAAATAAAAATAATTGAAATAAAAAAAATTAAAATATTCTAGCAGTTCTCGTTGCTTATACTATTTTAAACTTTTACTCTGCACTTCACTGAGCTTGTTCTGAGCATTCACTGAGTGATGGATAAAACTAACTGGATGTTAGAGCGTTGTATAATGACTGATAACCGGTCAACCAGGAATGTGCTTTCATGACTATCACCCGTAGATGTAACTATGCGTTTGCTAAGTTACGTAACAAATCTTGCTTGCTAGGTTACTTAAAAAATCTTGCTTTGTTACGCAAAAAATTGAATGACTCGGTATTCAGTGGGCCGAGAGTATTTCATAACTGTGCTATTATATTTTGATTTGTTAATTTCTCGTTAATTTCTGACTTAATTGTTTTCAATATCAATTTACTGCTTTCAAAAACCTCCAAAAAATGATACAAACAAATTTTGCTAAAAAACAACAAAAAAATGTTCCATAATATAATTAATACGACAATAGCTGTGAAAATGAGATGAAAGATAAAAAAAATTTGTCAGTTTTATGAAAAGATCTTCCTATTACAGATCTGCGCTAATCTTCTGATATTCAGCTGCGGTAATGTGGTTGGTATCTATCATCGTTTCTTAACGGATCGTTCTCATTGGAGGACGTTTCAAGACGTGCGAAACTTCGTTACGTCACGAATTAAGTTGGAATATGAGCGACAACAGCAGGTTTAAATTGCTATTTTTTCAGTATTTTTTATAGATAAGAAAATGCAATATAGTTTTTATTTTGATTGGTTTATTATCTAAGAAAAAGGTAGTGCAAAGTTTCACTGAAATAAGCTAATTAGAGGTTGAATTGTAAGTAAAATAATTGAAAATGGATATGTTTTCTAAACCTAAAAGGCTACATTGTAGAAAGTTAAAATTAGTGTTCGGAATAAATGTTTCATTAAGCAATTTCGTGATAAAAATAATATTATAATTTATATAGATAGCCTGAAATTATATTTTAAAAATTATTAAATATTAAGTTAATGCTTAAATATTAAGTTTTCATTTTATATAACTTTAACACAAGTATTTTAAATATTTATATTAATTCTTTTTGTTCATAATAATTCCATTTATTTTTTTCAGTTGCTATTAAAAGAACTGATTTTGCATCGCGATAGTATCTAATCTAGCAATTTTACATTTATTTAATTGAAATATATTTTCCAAATTAATACATGAAATTTTTTCATTTATATGAAAGAATTTATAACTAGGCTTTACTAAATAATTGATCTTTGTAATTGTCAGGAAACTAAGATTTTTTCTTAATAACCCAAGAATTTGCACTGATTTTAGTTCACGTTTTGGTGATGCAAAAACTAGCAATTTCATGCAGCAAACTAACAGTCGAAGCTCATCAACTGTAATGATCTGATATTAGGTGTACGATTGTTTCATTTAGGAACAGCTCTTATTAAGCGTTTTGCCCGTTCACTTGGCTGTCGAAATAAAAAATAAAATGCTGACTCGATTGAGACTGAATAGCTGCTCGAAAAGTTTGGACAGACGAAAGTCTGCCTACGGTCGCTTTCATGAAATGTACATCAAAGTCCATGAAAATGTCAGGTAATGCCATAACTTTTTATTCTTAAATGCTTATTTTTAAACTTCAAATCTATTATTGTTTAAGTTATTGCATGATATTTATTGTTGAACAAGAGTGCCATAGCTTTCGGTTTCAAGTTTTTCATAACAATGTAAATGTATTACTTTGTAGTTTTAGCAGTATGATTAGGTACTTTTGATTTTACACATTTCATTTTAAATTTCTTTTTCTTTGTAGTTGTTAAAGTATTACGCGTTTCTATAAAGAAAAGAAGAAAAGTTTCTTTAAAGATCTTTGTACAAAAATCGATTTTGATTATTATTTTTTATAATATTACTTTTCGATTAAGTTTACTATTTGTGTGAACAGTTTATCTCTTGATATTAAGTTTTCGCAATATTCATTACACTTTTTGAATTAAGTGTGAAAATCATTTCATAACAGTTATTAAAAAAAAATTAACTAACATTTCTAGATGCGGGATTAAAGCATTTAACATTTGATGCTGT